>CANYBF010687600.1:0-11416 GCA_948192965.1 Dalechampia spathulata
TTTTATTCTTTACTTTATTTAATTTTTATTTTTGATTCATTAATCACAATTAACATAATTAAAGTATGAATATATGTTTGAACTTTCTTGATTACATGAAGTACTTATTTTATCTTTACATGCTTGATCACCATGTTTTGATCCCAAATTATTATTATCTAGTGAAAATTAGTAATAGTAGTGGAAGATTCATGTTAATCACTCTAGTTAAAGGATTATTGGAATCTACTTCTTGAGAATAAATTAATATGACATGTGAGATTATTGATTCATGTTTGCATCTGTAAAGTGAGAATTTTATGCAAAATAATGTGAATATACATTATATAAGCACGAGAGTGTTATGTGATACAAATGAAAATGTCATTCATATATTGGATTGTTTAAATATTGTTCCTATTTGATTTAGCTAATTAGGAATTGAAGGATCATTACTCCTTATTATTATTATCATATCTTTTACCATTTTACTTGTGACATCATAAAGAATTAGAAATTGTTAAGTTTCATAAGAAGAAATGAATATTATACCCCGTTTCCCAGAGTTCGATACCCTTCTCACTCTATACTAAGTCCATAGAGACTAAGGGATTTAATTCTGTAAGCATTTGTATTTTTATCATAACCCCTTAAATCCCTGCTTCAATCATTATCTTACATTCACTCATTTTCCTCCTTCCTTTATCCTCCATGTCATGCCATGAATATGAACATATATATAAATGATACATGACATGATATGTATGCATTATGCTATGATACTATAATGAAATATGTAAGCATCATGATAAAAATCATGCATAATCCATCATCATAATAAAATATCATATATAATCCATTTCATACATTCAGTAACATTAAATATGATGAAGATGATTTCATAACATAAATACATTAAAATATTGCTCATTGACCTTGATTAATGAGTCATGATATTATTGATATGCTAGTACTTCTCGTACCCATAATTTTTCTCATATCAATCTCAGATATACACCAATACTTCTTGTACCCATAGGAACATCTTATTCCTTTCCTTTCCCACCTTATAACCTCTTTATGGTATATTATGAATATGCCTTCATACTTGTATGATATGATATATAATCACTATACTTTGATACCATGTTAAAAATATGTAAGCATCAGAATATAATACCATACGTAATCCATCCATATATTCAGTAATATTAAGATGTATAATCATTCTTCAATAAAACAGAGCAACATCTCGTCATATCACTGTGTTCATAACTCTATACCTGTTGACCTTATGTAATAGATCATGATATCATAAAACATGATTTATATCCTTTAGTAATTATTCTTGATACATTAGCCATCATTCATCACCATAATATAATAACATCATAAATAAAGATGGTAATCATCATATAAATTCTCTATAATCATGATACTTTAACTATCGACCTTGTTAGATAGGTCGTGATATCATATAATGTAAATTATAAGCTTTGACAAACACTTTTAAATGAACATTAATCATTCATGTTTATAGTGTAGTAAGAATATCAATAAAACATGTAACTACATGTTAATATTAAGGTAAGTTAATAACTTACCTGCCAATCCACTAATAAGGAGTCGGCTAAAAAATAGCACAAACCTGTTTTTGTGATTCCATTGTATCCATAATGAAATAATGCTACCTTGTCCCTTTAGTGACATATGTAGTACATTATCATTCAAGTATTTAAGAACAAAATCTATAACATTATTAAAGCACTTAGGCACATTAAGATATCATACTTTTATTTCAAAGAATGAATTATGTAACATATAGACGTCATATATTTATTCCTGTATTTCATTCCATTTTATGCTCGTATAAATCAACTAAGGTCATTTACACTCTTTTCATATCTTTAGATATCATCTAACATATCCAATGTAATGTATAATATCTAATCTTTAACAAGTGATCCATTAGTCATTCATATTATCCATGTAACTTAGCACCTTTAAGCATTCACATCTATTTATAAGATGTAGCTATAGTTTCACTTTAATTCATCTTGAACATGTAAGCATGATTTCATCTTATAGTATTCCACATTTCACTTATAAAGATTACATTGGTATTTTAACCATTTTTGGTGTATTAGTCAATATTTCTTACATGAATGTATATAAGTACCATTGGTTTCCTTTTGATAACAATATATGCTAATAATCTCATACATGCCTTAACTCACACATACATTCATGTTCAAGTACCCATATTAGTCATACTTAAGCATAATAGCATGTAAGACATATATTTTGATATATTGAGCATGTATAAAGCACTTAACATTCATGTTTAGAACATAATGCATTAAGGTCATTATATACCTCCAAGTATGTATACATATGTAAAAGATAGAGTAATGAGGTTTAAGTGTGTATAGCTTTATGTTTGAAAGCTAGAAACATGTATTCATTAAGGTATCAAACATACAAGGCATATTACTATTCAAACATTTACACAATTCATCTTAACCACTTTGCCACATAATTTCATCATTATGCCTCATATACACACTCATTTAAGTATTTAACATGCAAAGCCATACTTAATAAAAGAAGCAATTCATACAAAGATTCACGTCATATTACTTTCTTTCAATTACTTCATATGTAAGTCTATGACTTAACATAATTAAGCAATCCTAAAAGAATTCTTAACATTGCTTAACTAATGCACAACTTAATATTATATCCATATATAATAAATATATAATTTAAGGATATAATTAGCAACATATACCAAGTTATAGGTAAAATACTATCCCCTTTTAACCACTTTTCAAAATAAAAACATGTTGCCCTAATGAGTAGTCTACATTTAATGAATCTTTTAACTAATAAAATGACCTCAAAATAAAACAAACATCATACTATTGAAAAATAAACTCAAAGAGCTTTCCAAAAATATATTATACGCCTCAAAATTCATCCGATAAGGCCTCCAAACATTGCTTACAAATCATTCAAAATAAGCCTTTAAAGTCTATATGAGTCGTGTATAGCTTACATGAGTCATGTAAAACTCGGCCCTTATTAAAATATACATATTTTAGGATGCTTGTGAGCTATGCAAGTCGTGTATAGCATACAAAATTCATGTAAGACTCGTCCTCCCATAAAAACACTCATTTTCATCATTTTTCAGCACCCAAAACACCCCCAAATGGTTCCTTAACCTTCTTAACCCATTCCCATGACCAAAACACCTTAAAAATACTTCCAAAACTTGCTAAAAAAATTAATGTAACATCATTTAAAATTCAAACATGCATCAAATACAATTCAATATAAGTTTACTCCATTTAACTCCACCCAATTCATGAAATGATTCTAACATTCATGAACATGCATGATCTCATTCTTCCATTAACCATTAAGTATAATAAACCTTCTAAACATAATTTATACACCTCAATAAATAAATAACATGACTAATTCAAGTGATATAAGTTAGGCTTTAATGTAATCTTTACACATCAAAACAGAAATTCATTTGGTTATACATAACACTAAATTCAGTAACTTAACTTCCTTATTCTTTCATTATCCAATCAAAGTCTTCCATTTATACACCATCAACAAAACCCTACAATAACTTACTTCTTTATCTAAGATATAAGAAAACATAAAGAAGAAGAAAACATGAGTAAAACACATAAAACACTAAAAGAGCATCAAAACCAAAATCTATGCATGATTTACCTTGGAAGAGTGTTTTCTCTAAGTGAGGATGAGAAGAAGAAGGAGCAGAGGAAGAAGTAGTATGATAGAAGGGAAAAGGATAAGGAAAATGTTTTATGCATATCTTTAAGATAATATGCTTCAATTGTTGACCTAAAAAAAATAAGGAGAACCACTCAATAAGTGTCATTTGTCAAGCTTGGGTCCATTCCTTAAGCAATTTGCTTCTTTCTTCTTAATTACTTATTTAGATCATTATTTTATATTATAATAATATAGACATAATAAGATAAAAATACATCATAATAATATAAACATACATGATACATAACATGGTTTCCAAGAATAACCTCATCTTTTCATAAAATGTCATCTGTGTCCCAACTTAAACTTTTACATAGTATTGCTTCTAACTTTACTTTAACTTGTACCTACCTATCTTAAACTATAATTTATCATATAATAATAGGTTAAACATGCCAAGGTATCACTTTCATATATCAATTCTATTATGAAGCTTCATTCAAAGTATTTAATAAAAGCATATTGGATTTGCATCTTTAGTACATATTCATTTCTACACTCATCTTTTCACCTTGTTTTCATTTTTTCCTCTATAAATTCCATATCATATGGAATTTACTTGATCTATAAGATATTTCATTTCATATTTATCATGTTAAATTATTCATGCATCATATCTCATTCATGTATTTCATAGACTAATCAATCTTTCACTGTAACATATGCATAAAATGCATACATACATGGATATTGTGTGTTTATAGATATGAGAGCATCTTTTAAAATTTACATAAATATCATGTCATTCATATATTTAATGCACTTTTCAATCAAGCATGATCAAAGTAAATATAGAATATGTACACGTTTATCATAGTAGTGTAAATGAGGATGTTACATTATAGCCATAAAATCTTCTAGCTAAAGGAGCCTTTATCTACTTCTATTGTTATAGTTTGAAGCTGTGTAATTTATTGCTATCTTTGTATAGGTTTTTATGGTTGATTATATGTTGTTTGCTTATATATCATTTATGACTAGTAGAGGCATTAGTATTGAACATCGTGTATGTAATGGCTTAAAGAGATACAAAAAGGTTATTTCTTGAAAGTTTACATCTTCTGAGATAAGAATTTTATGCTCTTGTAGAGAATTTAATTTATATACATTGTATTTATCTACAAACCCTAAGAAGAAAATTTTTTTTCTCTAAATAAAAATTTATTTTTTTAGGTTTATGTTTATGGCATAACTAAGGCATCCAAATTTTTTGAATAAGTAATAATTTGGTAGTATATGGTAGAGTCTCTCATGTGATGTCTGCTAATCTAATATCATACTAGGTAAAATATTTATGATCTATGTGGTATATAAGATGGACTCATTTCAAAATTATATTGGTCAATGAGATTGAAATATGAGTGCTCATGCCACCTATAAAAGGTATTTATGCTTGTGCTCAACTATACCATTTTGTTATGAGGAATAAACATAGATGTGTTGATGATTAATTCCTTTTGTGATAAAAGTATGATACGTTTAACTTTTAAATTCTATCTTATGATTTTTTATGATGTTTTTGACTCGTTTGGTGAATTAGTTTATATTAGAAGTATGAAATCTTTGAATGCCTAATGGATATTTATTTTATCTTATAAGGTATAAGTCCACATAGCATATAAGCAATCATTTATAATGGTTATAAAATAGCTAGCTCTTATTATATATTCAATGGTATAAGGTCCTTAGAGGTTTACATGTAATTAATCTAGTGTGTTGGAACTAGTGATTTTACTTTTATGAAATGGTTATCTTTGTTGTTTTGATACATAAAATACATAACGAGTAATAGGTAAACTTTTATTAATAGTATATATGGTTGCAATATGTGACATTTTTTCCTTTAATTCATTGTTAAGTCCATCATGCCAAGTGATAAAATCATTACAACCATTTACTATATTATTGCATAATTGACCATTTAGTGTTGCATTATTAGATAATATATAGTGCCCCCTTGTAGTTGAGTTGTAGTTATTGTATCATGGGTGGTAAGGTCCTGCAAAATATATTTACCAAAATAAAAGTAGCTAAAAAGTTATATTATTGGGTTAACTTGCTTATCAATAAAATGTTATAGTGAAAGGTGGAAATATGTAAGGTATCTTGCAAGGTAATCTTTAAGTGTAAAGCTATAGTATTAATGTCTATAATCTATTATGAATTTCCATTTAAGAAATACACTTTATTTATTGAGGTTTTATATATATGGAATTTTTCTAAGTTATTTGTCATATGTGATTTTACCCCAATATCCATAATTTATTTACATGATTGCCTTTGTTTTGAATATATTTATGCACTTCTTATTGAACTAGGATAATTAAAATCTTTATTTCTTAAGGTTGTTACTATATCCATTAAGCTATCAAACATGACATTTGATCATTCTTTCTTCTTTTTCAACTCTGAATACCATTTAAGATATCTATGTATCTTATAACATGTGTCTTTTATGTGCCTGACCATATTACACTAAGTGTAGTTTTGCCTTTCCTTATCCTTACTAGTAAATAATCAACTCCCTTGGGCCCATAAAGCATAATGTTGAGGCTTGATTATCATCATTACTAGTGCATGTTATACACCTTGCCCACTCTAAAGATCCTTTATTTCTCAATGCTTAATACCATTGTATAAGCCTTATTAAGGCTTAGTAATAGATCCATGATAAGGATTTGGTTCCTCACATGATCATATCCTTCATTCAATCCCATTAAGAGTTGTATGAGTTTATCATTGTTCTCTAACTCACTAATCTTACTTATCATCTTGCAAGTACATAATGAATAAGATCTAAGGAAATGCAACTCAACCCATAATTTTTTAAGCTTTATATAAACATTACCATTAATAGATTTGATTAAATCAAAGTATTAATCTATCTTTTGATTTAGAATAATAAAGGTTCATTGATTTCCCTATAGTGCTCCTTTAAATCATCCTACCATGCTTTACTTGTTGTTACATAGATAAATATGCATTAATAGTAATGCACCCAAATCATATGAAAATTTATTTAATTCCTACAAAACAAACTTTGTATTTATCCTTGAAAGGAAAACTCAATTGTTTGAGAAACTAACAAGGTAACTCTTTCTCATACCTATCTCGAACATCTCAAGTTTGAACCACCAAGACCTTTATAGAAAGTTGAAGGTAGCTTACCATTGTACCATTATGAATTTATTGAAAATTTTTTCAGTGATATGTATATGTAGATATATATATATATATATGTATATATGTATATGTATACGTATATATATATTTGAAATCCCAAGTAAGGAGGCAATACAAGAATCAAACAAGAATTGAAGAGAGGGAAAGAAATGGAACATAAGAAATTTATAGTGGTTCAACCAACAAATGCCTACATCCATTTATCCAAGCAAACAACTTAGGTTTCTACTAATCACTTCACAAATACAATAAAGAATTCTTCTCATAAGAATTCAATCTCTAGTGTTTTCTCAAGGCTCACACTAAACCCCTACAACAAGTGTTTTCCCAAGGCTCACACTAAACCTCACTCAATTACAATCCCTTCCTATCTCTCAAAACATAATCCAAGAGAAAAACAATAAGGATTGGAAACCTAGAAATCCTTTTCAAAGGATTTATAACTCAAGAAATTAAGAAATACTTAAACACATAAAAATGTATTTAATAAAGAAATTAATGATTGTAAATTGATTTTCTACCTCCAATAAGGTTAATCTACACTTACATAAACTATTCTAAGCTTATATGACCATTGAAGATGCAATTAATGTAAAAAAGAGATATTTTACAATGTTTTAAAAAATGTTGAAAATTCATATTTTGACCCGTACGATCATACGGGTTCGCACACCCTTGTATGAAACCCAGAAAATGACCCAAAAATGATGTTGAAACATCCGTATAGCCGTACCACTAAGTGGTACACATGTACCAAACCTTCTGCCATATTTTCAACCTCTTACGACCTCCCGGTACACTCATACAACCTAGGAAACCAAATGGTATGCCCGTACCCAGTCCTATATGCTCGTACCCAGTCCTGTATGCCTGTACAAAGCCTAAAAACATCCAAAACTTCAATATTTTTCCTATAAACATTGTTTGTTAACATTAAAACTAAGAGTAAGGACCCCCAAGGTCTAACAATCTCTCCTTTTTTGATGTTGACAAACCCCAAATGCTTTTTAATCAAAATTAACCCCCCTAATAAATTGCACCATTGTAATTCATACTTAATGAAAATTATTTTTAAAATACATATAAATTCATTTTCATAAATCCATGTTCACCATACTTCTCCCCTTTTGGCTACATCAAAAAGAAAATAAACCAAAATCAATCATTAAAGTATATCCTCATGCATATGTTCAAAATTCACATTTCAAAACAAAAAAAAAATCAACATTCATAATATCAACACAATCAACATACATAACAATCATACTATAAGAAACACAAACCTCTAAAACTCCCCCTAAGTAGTTGTATAGTCTTATTCTTCAATTCACCAATGCAAAAGAGACTTCATTTTGTTGCTTGAATATCCATCCATTCTCATCTTGTGAACTTTAAGCAAACCTACAAAACAAATTCATTTAATTTTTGGTACCTAAATGTATTTGAGTCCATGGGGGTTAGCTTCACATGAGTTATTTAGAATATATCCCAAGTAACTTAACCTTATAAAACATTTATAATTATAGTGGCCAAACTTGCCATAATAATGATAATGACCAAGGAAGGGTTTAGACTTCCAAATTCTTGGTTTATGAAAATGAACTTTCCATTGTTCACTTTTCATATCATTTCCAATTTTGACATTTGAATGCAAACACACACCTTTTAGCTTTGCATTGAAATGCTTTACCCTATAATTATAATTCTTATGCAATTGACTTCTAATTGAGGTCTTAAACCTCTTAGCATTAGAGTTTTCAACTCCTTTACTTTCATTTCTCTTGACAACCTTCTCAATAGAAGTAGCTTTAAGAAATTTGAGGTCTTTTGATGAAAAAGGAATGTTTTCATCATAACCAATTCATTTCCTAGCAAATTTGAGCTTTTGGCATTTAAGAATACTATCAATTTTAATGCCACCCTTTTCAAATTTTGAAAGGTTTTCTTTTTTCAAATTCTCATTTTTCAAACATAAATCTTTTTTTTCCTTTTTCAAGGATTCATTTAACATTGAAATATTTGAAACATTTTTAAATGTTTTTTGAAACTCCCTTTTAGATGAAATTAAAGCATATACTTTCATTTTCAAGCAATCAATCTCATTTATGAAAGTTAAGTTTTTAAATTTAAAAACTTTATTTTCCCTAGCCAATTGCTCACATTTGACAAGAAGTTCTTCTAAGACACTTTTATCATCATCAAACTTATCACACCCTTCAGCAGTGTGACATACTTCCGTAGAATAATTAATGATCTCCATATAGATGGAAACCATGAATTACCCTACAAGGGATGTAAATTTTTTTTATATCTAATGTATGTAAAGTACTTACTACATTTTAAATTTATGGAAACATTAACCTCACTTTACATACTTGCATTTACTACCTTAAATATTATTATACATCATATCATATAGAAACTTTAAACTAATCTAAGTCCTTGCCATAATAGAGCATCCTACTGAATTGGTGCTTTGAAATCCATGCACTCCAACCATCTGTTAACCTACGTCTATTAAATGATGAACGCTGAGTATTTCACTCAGTGGTGCTTTTATCATAAACATAGAAAATATAATCATACACATGTCATGTATATTAACAGATTTCAAAAACCATTACATCATAATTATAATATCACCATATGATCATTTAAAATACCTTTTATGATCATTCCAGATTTATCAACCTATATTTATTCTCTAAAATTACTCAAATCTTTGTTCGGTTATATCTATATTTTATCAAGTTTATATCCATGATACTTAACACTCATTTTCTTTGAATCATTAAACTTTTCATTTAATTTTATAAGCAAGTAGTCTTAATTCATGTATACTATATCGATTATCAAATACCAAAATTCACTATTTACTTTAAATACTTCCCTAAAATGTTTATACTGTATAATCATTATAATTACCATCTTGTCTATAACATACTTTAATTTCTTTAGTACATCATTATTATTTATGAGAATAACTCATACGTTAATAATTTCATTCTCTAAAATATTACACCATCACATTATCAACATTTAAATGCTAAAATCATATGTCATCATTCTACCAAAATTTTATAATAATTTATATTGCTCTAACATATGTCCAAAACCAACATAATCATTTTCATAAACATTTTAGGATAAACTAATATCTTATAAATACCGATATATGCCATTTATTCTCCTTGTCATGTATTCTTTTCATTGGCAATTGATAAAATAATTAGGAATACTAATTATTATCTCTATCAACATTTAACATATAATTGACATCACTAAATAATGTCATACTTTCATCAAACTTTACTATTTATGAGTATAAGCTCCATTGAAATAAAACTATTTGTTTATAAATGCATCTATATCATTATCCATCGTACCATACCGCAATTCATCATTTTATGTTCACATCCATATAAGCACGATTGTGATACATTTATCATTTCATCATCATGATCATTCTTACTCTTGAGCATTGATTACTAGTTATTATGTTGTTTATTTGAGTCTTAATATTGTGATTTTTATATGTTTAGTCTTAGTTTTCTATAAGTTTTTATGAAGTATTATGTCTATTTTAGTTACTTTGCTATTTCTTTCTAACTTGTGTTTGCAAGAAGTCCCAAGATGTTATTTTGAGGACTATTTGTAAGTATTTGCAGGGAATTTAGTGAAATATTGGTTAAGTATGAAGAATCAATGGTGAAATGAGGAAGAACGATTCGTGATGAAGTGATACGAGTCAAATAGAAGACATAAGTATAGTGTACGAATCGAGCATGATTTATACGAGTCGTAATAATAGAGGAAAGAAGAAACAAGTCAAAGAAGAATGCGACTCGTGAAGTATATGTACGAGTCATGATAGTAAAGACCGTTCAAGAAGATCAAGCAAGGCACGACTCGTTACAGTAAAGAATGAAGTTTGAAGCTATCAGAAGCACGACTCGCGAGGACATGCACGAGTCATTACAGTGAGGAATTTGAAGTTTGAAAGTTAAGGTATGACTCGTAAAGCCTATATGTGAGTCGTTACAGTAAAAGATCCAAAGGAAGTTCACTCGCACCAAGTCGAGGCACGACTCATACAAGCAGATGCACGAGTCGTGACATTCATACTTTTTGGAAAGAGTTGCAATGCTTCATTAAACATTTCATCACCCTTTCATTGAAGCAACGCCATCTTTCCTGACTCTAGCATTCCTTTGGAAAAAGGCGTGATTCCTTTCAATTTTGTTATATAAATAGATCTTTGGGATCAATGTACAACTCATAGTGGAGTAATAGAGGAGTGTGTTGGTTTGCGTAGTTAATAAGCAGCGGAAGAAATTTAAAATTTTTATTTTAAAACAACAAACCAAAAGATGATCTTTGCATCAAAACACAGAGAAAACAGTTTAGAGATTTGAAGCGACAGTTTGATAGTAACTCT
>CANYBF010687739.1:0-30263 GCA_948192965.1 Dalechampia spathulata
GATCGTGACAGAAAGATGCAAAGGAGGACACCAAGCAAGTCACGATCGCGACATTCAAAGTCACGATCGTGACAGAAGCCAAATCAAGAGGGAAGAGCCACAAAGTCAAGTCACGATCGTGACATTCAAAGTCACGATCGTGACAGAAGGTTTGAAGCCCGAGAACACTCAAGAAAGAAAGTCACAATCGTGACATTCAAAGTCACGATCATGACTACTCAATTATGAGCCATTTAAAGCATGAATCTGCAGAAGATTGGGGAGAAAAGATAGGAGCCATGGGGGGAACAAAAACAAAACACTTTTACACAACTGTTATACTTCCACTTATAAAACTGTTATGCATTCATCTTTAATTTATTTTAAGTAATTCATTTCAACCATCCAATCGTGATTATCGCCTAAACAAACAAGAAAACTAAGTAGAGATGGATAAACTACAAATCCTCGTGGGATCGATATCATACTACGATAACTTGTATACTTGCAGCTAAGTAGGATTTAAGACTACTATCACAAACAAGCGATCATTACTCAACATTCTACCTTCGCTCGAATGGCTACTAATGTTATTCATATTACTCAGGCCAGTTTTGGGCACCCCTAATAATAGCGAAACAATTAGCTTTTACCCTTTTTGGCTTATTATTTTTATTTTCTTTTTGCGTTCCTTACTTATTTCCTCTATATTTCATATTTTAGAATCACTTACATCACTAGTCTCACATCATTCAATAAGTTATACTCTATTTTATAATGCAATCATAGAAGGGTTAAGCTCATTATGCAGGCTAAACATTTATACCTTCTTGGCCCTATGGATTTGTTAAGGTTATGATAAAATTTGCACAATCAGTTGATTACAATTTAAAATATGTCCGTTCTCTAAATATGCATGCCATATACAAGTGGTCATAATTTCATAATACACAAGCATACACTCATGCAACAAATGTAAATCATAGCATGAAATAATCATATATATCAAACATAGCTAAATATGCATCTACAAACATCCTCACATTGAGAGGACACATTATCCTCAATGTGAAAACACATATAACAAACACGATAACAAAGAAAATAACCACAGGACAGAAATTAAAACACATATAACAGGTGGAGAAGGAGTTAGAGAGGGAACATTGACAACAGAGAGCTCAAAGAATTTGAGCATCTTCTTTTGTTGATAATGTTACTCTCTGCATATATCATTTACTGTTGCCTCTACTATGGTAAGGTAAGTGGCATTCTGAACATTGTCCTGCTTAAGCCTCAATAGCAGTGCCTCAATCGAGCTATTTACGGGTGCTCTTGCTACTTGTTAGTGGTGCTCCTCCTGCTCCTCTGACACTTGTGTCTACTCTTCCTCATGAGCTGGATCTTCCTCTTCATCCTCATCCTCCTCATCATCATCCATGTTGAGGTACCTTTGTCTGATGCCATCCCTATCGCCATAGGCTTTAAATTGAGCTCCTCACTTTTGGGTCAATCCAGCATCCTATAAATACTTAGCAGAAAATCTTTCTGATGGCAACATTGTTAACTCAGAAAAATCAACATCAAAATAGTTAGTTATGGTAGTGATCACATGTCCTAAACCTAGCTTCCTACTAGTGGGTCAAGCCATCCTTTAGAATCCTTTCATAAGGTGAAAGGTGGTGCAGTAGGCATGATCATTAAGCATGCACCATATGGGAAAGAGCTCTTACTGTGAAACCTTGTTATTCTCTTTTTAGCAAAAATAGAGATAGCTAAATACTTATATAGCAGAATGAGGACAGGGTCCTTAATGAGAAGGTTAGAGGCATTGTGAACACTATATGGCAAGTTGCCTTTGTTTAGTTCATTCCAAAAGCCTTTAGGTTTGAAGTCAGCATGTGAAGAGGTTAATCCCGCTTGGGGGAAATCTAAGACATCCTCTATCATCTGATATGTCATTTCCATTGGTTGCCCCCTCAATCTGAACTTAATTCTTCCTAACCTATTGTCGACTAGCTCGCAAGTGGTGTAAAACTCATATGTGAGTTCCTTACAAACATGGTGCTTATCTATAATAAAATTACCCTAGCCTAACTTGGAAGTAAATGTTTTCAAGGGGGCTAGAGCCTCAAGTTGCTTAAGCAATTACCAATCAAAGTATCTAGGTAAAATTATAGGTTTCTTCCAAATTTATTTGTACCTTTTGCCTTCTTCCGATGAGTGTATTGGGAATGGAGCACCATATTGCTCTACCATGTTTGTTGTGGATGATTCTGGAGCCTTGCCCTTGTCTTGTGGGCATCTAGCAGTGTGCTTTACCTTTCTTGACATGCTTACAATTGATTCCCAAGCAATCCCAATCAAAAAAAGTTAATAAAATTTACATGTATGGTGTAATTAGGCTTAGTCATGATCGTGACTTTGAGAGTCACGATCATGACTTTCAATTTTGTTTTCCCCCTTTTTCATTTTTTGCACTCAAATCCCAAAATTAATCAAATCAAATGGAGAATTACATTCTAAACAATCAAAATCACTCCAATCTCATACATAAATCATTTGCAAAGTGGCACAAATCAATCTCCTAAGGAAAACCTAAAATTTCAAAATCAAGATTTCAAGAACAAGAGAGAGAAGGAGAGAGACTTACTTGTGATTTGATGAATATTGGAGATGGAAATGCAAGAAAAATTAGTAATCTAAGTGCTACAATGATAAAGATTTAGAAAAAATGAGTTCGGGGAGGAAGGGAGAGTGTGTTGTGAGTTTGGGCAAGTGAGTGTTATGTTTAGGAAGGCAAACTCTTCAACTTATACTTAGAAAATTTCTAGAATTTATATTTTTAAAGTTGCTATCATGATCGTGACATTGAAAGTCACAATCATGACTTGCTTTAGGAAAAAGAATTTTTTCTTGCCTTGCCTTTAAAGTTTGTGTCACGATCGTGACTTACCTTAGTGAAATTTTTGCTTGCTTTATCTCAAGCCCTAACCTTCTGTCACGATCGTGGCTTCCCTTATTTCTTCATTTTATTGCATTTTTCTTTCTTTTATTTTCTTTTTCTCTTCTTTTTCTATGAACAAAACACATATTATTACACTTTGAAACATCATTTAAATCACTAAAACATGAGTCTACAATGTTACAAAACACATTATGAACAACATTTAAATACAATTAAGGATTAAAATACATATGAAAATATACTAACATGCTAAGTTTAAGGTCATCAGCTAGACCTTACCTTCTTTTGGCTTAACTCCAAAGGTGTTACCTGCTTTGGTTTGTGAATCAAACCTCCGAGGTAGACTTTGCATCTCTGCCCATTTATTTTGAAGGTTTCCCCTCGTTCGTTCCTCAACTCTAGTGCTCCACTATCGAAGACTTGTGCTACTTCGAATGGACCACTCCATATTGACTTTAGCTTTCCAGGAAACAACCTCAGCCTAGAATTAAACAGTAGCACATTATCACGAACCTTGAAAAATTTTACCTTAATATGCACATCATGCCATTGCTTTGTCTTCTGCTTATATAACTTAGCATTCTCATATGCTGAGTGTCTCAATTCCTCTAGTTCTTGCAGTTGCAAAAGCCTTTTCTCCCTTGCTTTATTCAGATCATGATTCAAGTATTTAATCACCTAATATGCCTTATGCTTAAGCTCCACATGCAGGTAGCAGGCCTTTCCATAAACCATCCTATAGGGGGTTATCCCTGTAGGGGTTTTAAACATTGTACGGTATGCCCAAATGGTGTTATCCAGCCTTACTGCCCAATCTTTCTTGGAACCATTGAATATTTTTTCCAGGATTCTTTATAGTTCTCTGTTCACCATCTCTACTTGATCACTAGTTTGTGGATGGTATATTGTGGATACCTTGTGATGCACATTGTACCTTTTGAGCAAGGCCTAAAACTTTACATTACAAAAGTGTGCTCCTCCATCACTAATGAGTGTTCTTAAGACCTTGGGACCCCGAATCTGGCAAAGAGCTTCTTGATGAATCTGCTCACAACTCTGCCATCATTGGTAGGACTAGCAACCACTTCAGCCCATTTTGACACATAATTGACTCCCACCAATATGTACTTGTTTCCCATGGATGTGGGAAATGGTCCCATGAAATCTATGGCTCATATGTCTAATATTTCTACTTCTAGGATTGCTGATTGAGGCATCTCATTGTGTTTGGATATGTTCTTGGTTCTTTGGCATTTATCGTAGTGAAGCACATAATTCCTTGCATCCTTGAAGATTGTTGGCCAATAGAATCTGCATTCAAGCACTTGACTGGCTGTTTTGTTTGCGCTATAATGCCCTGCATAAGAGGAATCATGACACTATGTTAGTATAGGCACTGTTTCTTCTTCTAGAACATATCTCCTTATTAATCCATCAGCACATTAATAAAATAAGTAAGGTACCTCCTATTGGTAATACTTAGTACTCGCAAAGAACCTCTTCCACTGTTGGTATGAAACATCGGAAGGCACTAAACTGTCAGCTAAAAATTTAGCCATGTCTGCATACCAAGGAATTTCATTTCTATGTACCATGAACACAGGCTAATCCAAAAATTCTTCTTTGATGGATTCTTTCTCTTCATCATCCTCCTCATCCTTCTCCAGTCACAAAAGATGATCCATAACTACATTTTCAACTCCCTTCTTATCTCTGATCTCAATGTCAAATTCTTGTAGCAGCAGCACCCATTGAATTAACCTTGACTTAGCATCCTTCTTGGTAAACAAGTATCTTAAAGCAGCATGATCAGTAATAATAATGACTTTGGAGCCTAATAAATAAGCTCTAAGTTTATCAAATGCAAATACCATTGCTAAAAGTTCCTTTTCTATTGTGGTGTAATTCAATTATGGTCCTGTTAAAGTTCTGCTAGCATAATAATGGCATGAAATCTTTTTTCTTTTCTTTCCCCCAACACACATTATAAGGCAAAGTTGCTAGCATCATACATAATTTTGAAGGGCAAGGACCAATCCGGTAAAGTCAAAACTGGAGCTATGGTTAATGCATTTTTCAAAGTGTTAAAGGCATGTAAGCACTCATAATTGAAATTAAACAAAACATCCTTGACTAACAAGCTTGTCAAGGGCCTAGCAATAACAGAGAAATTCTTGATGAAGCAATAATAAAATCCCGTATGTTCTAGGAAACCACATATATCTTTCACATTTTTTGGAGGTGGTAGATTAGATATTACCTTAATTTTTACTTTATCCACCTCGATACCTTCTTTGGAAATATTGTGCCTTAGCATAATCCCTTCATCTACTATAAAATGGCATTTTTCCCAATTCAGCATTAGGTTAGTCTCCTAGTAGCATTTCAAGACTCTCTCCAGATTCTGCAAACATGACTCAAAAGAGTTTCCAAACACTAAAAAATCATCCATGAAAATTTCCATGAATTCCTTTATCATGTCAACAAATATAGCAATCACACACCTTTGAAATGTGGTAGGAGCATTACATAAACTAAAAGGCATGCGTCTATAAGCAAATGTACCGTAAGGACATGTAAAGGTTGTTTTCTCTTGGTCTTGTAGGAAAATGAAAATTTAATTATAGTCAAAATACCCATCTAAAAAGTAGTAGAAAGAATGACTTGCTATTTTCTTGATTATTTGATCAACAAAAGACAAAGGAAAATGGTCTTTCCTAGTAGCAGAATTAAACTTTCTATAATCAATACACTCTCTCCAACTAGTTACTATCCTAGTCGACAGTAATTCCTTCTTTTCATTTTCTATAATAGTCATGCCTCCCTTCTTAGGTACACATTGTACGAGACTCACCCACTTACTATCAGAAATTGTATAGATAATACCTACATCTAGCAGCTTAATCACCTCCTTTTTCATAACATCTTTCATATTTGGGTTGAGTCTCCTTTTCCTCTCATGAATAGTCTCACTGCCTTCTTCCAAATAGATTCTATGCATGACCTTATTCGGGCTAATTCCCTTAATGTCAGACAACTGCCAGCCTAAAGCTCAAATGTGCTTTTGCACCATTTTGAGCAGCTTGTTCTCCTGTTCCAAGATTAGTTTGTTAGATGTGATGATTGGTAAAGTTTCATTACTACCTAAGAAAGCATACCTCAAATGCGTTGGCAAAGTTTTTAATTTTAGGATAGGTGGTTTCTCGATCGAAGGAGGAGTAGGGTTAGAATTTCTTACCAGCAATTCTGCTTTAGGTGGCTCACCACCTTCCTCACCTATTTCCTCCAGTTCCTCATTGATTGATACATCTTTTGGTTCCTCCTTTATTACAACAGACACACATTCATCAATCACATCCACTTTCATACATGCCTCACCTTTCATCGGTTGTTTCATTACTTTCCTCATATAGAATTCTATTCCCTCTTCATCGATTCTCAAGATGAGTTTCCCTTCATACACATTGACCAATGCTCTCCCTGTATTAAGGAAAGGTCTTCCTAAGATCAAGAGGTAATTAACATCCTCATTGTAATCAACACCACAAAATCTACTGAAATGATGAACTTGTCCACCTTCACTAAGACATCCTCAATAATACCAAATGGTTTCTTCACCGATTAATCCACAAGCTAAATTACGATGGAAGTAGTTTTGATATCTCCAAGACCTAGCTTTTGAAAAATGGCATATGGCATCAAGTTGATACTTGCACTTAAATCACACAAACATTTGTTGAATACCAAATTTCCTACTTTACATGGAATAGTAAAACTTCATTGATCTTGTAGCTTAGATGGAATTTTACTTGAAATGATTGAGCTACAATTTCATTTAGTGATACCGGTTGCGTGTCATCAATCATACGTTTGTGTGCCAAGATTTCTTTTCAAAATTTAGCATATTTTGGCATATCTTGAATCATCTCAATAAATGTCACATTGATTCTCAATTTTTTTAATTTTTCCATGAAAGCGGTAAATTTTTCATCTACTTTTGGCTTTACAAGCATTTATGGAAATGGCATAGGAGGCATATACTTACCTAGCCCTAGCTTGCTTTCCTTTTTCTTCTTTCTGGCATGGAAATCATAATCGTGACTTTACATGTCACGATCATGACAGAGACTTTCTTCAGTTTTTGTCTGTGTTTGCAAAGTCCCAGCTTCATAGCTCCTATGTCTTTGCTCCTCTTTCCTGCATTCTTCCTCTATATTAGCAGGTTCCTTACCTTTATTGATAAGCTCCTTTCCACTCCTCAGCTAGATTGCATTGATTTGCTCCTTGGGGTTTGGCTCTGTGTTACTTGGAAGTCCTCTAAGATTCCTTTGTGCTATTATGGTAGCCAGCTATCCCACTTACACTTCCAAGTTATGGATAGAGGAGGAATGGTTCTTTGTGATTTGATTGAATTTAACCTCCATTCTTTTCTATGATTCCTCCTGGTTTATCAGCTTTGTTCCCAGAATCTCCATGAACTTCTCCATTTTGGACTCAAAATTGTTTTGGGAAGGTGCTGGTTGTGTCTTTTGAACATTTCTTGCATTGTTACTCCATAAAAAATTTGGATGGCGTGAGCGCTGGTTTCTGTCGGAGCCTAGAGCAAGGCTTACGATGCTCACGGACAGAGGACCACACTTGGAGTGAAAGCACAGTCTTCTCGAGGGGTTACCCTAAGGAATGATACAGACTCAAAAGAGTTGCAAGGGAGTTATCACTGAATGGTTTCAGATTAGTCCAACCAACCCATAGCATGAATGTTAGTTAAACCCTTCAAAGATTGGGTTCGAGTGGTAGAGATCTATTTCTATGAGTTTCCAAAATCAATTTTACCATTATAGTTGGAATTAATTATCCTAAGCAGGTAAGCATACGAGCGTATATGTAAGCACACATCGTGACATATGATTTGGCATTACACGGTTGCATGTGGAATGACACATATGGCTATATGGCATTTGGATGACATGGCATATGCATGACATGTGACATGATGACATAATAATAATAACATGGCATATACATGACATGTGAATGTGAATGACATATCATATGCATGATATGGTAACTTAGCATGATATATAAGCATATAATCATGATAAATAGCACATATAGCATAATACGTTAGCGCTTTTAGATCGTATTAGCGTTATATAATGTATGGTGTATGCGTGGCATATGAGTGGCATGGCATATGCATGGTATGCAAGATAGATGACATGGAATATACATGACATGTGAAGTGGATGACATACCATATGCATGATATGTGAAGTGATGTGAAATAGGGCATATGCATGGTATGTAGTTATGGATGATGTACCATATGCATGGCATGTGAAAATGAATGGCATATCATGTGCATGATATGTAAGATGGCATACAATATGACATATGCATGGTATGTGAAGCGAATGACATATCATATGCATGATATGTGAGATGATGTATGACATATCATGTGCATGACATATGAGTGGATAACATGGCATATGCATGACATGTGAAGTGGATGACATACCATATGCATGGTATGACATAGCAATATGTGTGTGTAATGGTATAGCATATGCATGACATGGCATAGTGATGCGTGTGTGAATTGACATTCGATATGACATGGTATATATGGCATGGCATAATGGCATATGACATGATGATAGCATGTGATATGGCATATAGCATGATAAGTTTGCATGTGTTGCATTGCGTATTGGCGTATATTGGCGTATTTGCGATGTTTTAGCGTACATGGTAATAAATGTTATGGCATGGCATAGAAGTGTGTGATATGGCATGTTACATGGCATGTGACATGATATGGCATATATACTTAGGCAAATATAATAAACCATCCACGAGTAAACATAATAATGGCCAATGAAAGGGATCGAAGGAGATAGGGGATATACACAAAATTTTAGGAGGAATTATTACAAAATAATGAATAATTCTATCCTATTATATAAATTTCCATGCATATAATGTATTTAGGATGTTAAGTAACGTCCCCTCATCCTCGGGTATTTTTCCGCCTCGGGTCGCATGAGCCAAAAATGCACAAATGGATATTATGCAAAATAAACATAAATAAATTCATTAGTAGCAAATGAATTTGGGATTTATTTGACTAGTGCAATGCTGTGTGAAAATCCAATAATTATTTGGCAATAAATCTTATGAATTAACATGAGTCAGATCGTGAAAATTAATAAAAATAGAAATAATTTTAAGCAAAATTATTTTTGTTTGATCATGGAAAATCAAATGGGTATGCTAACATCATATAACAGCCTTTGGAGATAGCAAATCAACCAATTTGAATCCAATCCTTTCAAAATTTGCATTTATACGAACCAAATAAGCATTTGATCGTGAAAAATCAATTTTGAGGCCAAAATTAATCTTATGTAATTAATTTATGATGTATCCAATACACTTGAGTTACTACTAAGTATCAAATGTTATTGGAAAAATCAAATCGAGTTGAAAAATGATTGAAAAATGTAGGGAATGTGTGCAATATGTTATGTAATGTGTGCAGCATGTAAGCAATGTGCTGCACACATTACATAATGTATGGCACACATTGATGTTAAATCTACAAGAAATCAAATTTATCAATATAAACTTGATCTACAGATTAAATATAGCAACTTTAATGAAGGACAATACCTCATTTGAGCACGGATCGGCCTCCGGATTGCAAATCAAATAAGTAAATTGGCATTTAACTTGAATAATTATTTTTAAGGCTAAAATTAATTAGATCTGGACAATATTTGATAGATCCAGAACACTTAAGGCATGAACAAGCCTCAAATGCCACTGGAAAAATCAGATTGGGAGAGAAAATGGGAGAAAAACTCGGTTTTCTAGAAAATTTGGAAATAATGTGCATAGAATATTGATCAATGTGCACTACATATTACAAACATGTGGCACACATTCATGAATATATGGCGCAAATTGTAAGAAAAATTGAAGAAAAGTGAAAATTTTCAAATTCGGCTCAGATCTAGGCAAATCAAAGCTAGAAAATGCATTTTAAAGCGTAAGAAGAGCATTTACTTTTAAAAATCAATTTCAAAGTTGAAATTAATTTAGATCTAGAAGATTTATGATAGATCAAGTACATTAGAGGCACGGAAAGGCCCCTAATGTAGCTAGATTCATCATATCGAAAGTGAAAACCGAAGAAAATTACATTTTCTGGAAAGCTTTTGACCTATGTGCGTAGCATATAGGGTAATGTGCACCATACATAGGCAATATGTGGTGCACATTCATGAATATGTAGCGCACATTATTTGGAAAACAGAGGGAAAATGAAGGATTTTTGCAAAATCATGAAATCTGGCTCGGATCTAGGCAGATCAAAGCCAAAAATCAGTATTTTTGGGTACCCAATAGCATGAGTAAACCATAAAGATTGAAGCCAATCAGAAGAAAATCAAGCTAAAAATTGGAGATTTAAGCAAAAATCCAAAGAAAATGGAAGAAAATTCAAGATTTACCTTATGCCAGTAGGTTTTTCTTGTAGATCTTCACTCCAATCGTGCTTAGGAAGCCTAACTAGTGTTAATTAGTCTCTAAACCTTAGTAATTAATTAATTTAGTGCTTAATTAATTTTGGGAGAATTTTGGCAGAGTTTTGGCTTGCTTCTATATTTATTAGGTTTTTCTTGGACCTCCATTAGATGACCCCAAGCTTTATATTTATAGAGCCAAATTAGGGTTTGAAAAAATTGTAATTTTCTATCCAAAAATTAAAAATTTAAAGGCTATGTATGCCACACATAGTGCTATGTTCGCCACACATAGCATATGTGCTCAGCATGTAATGCTATATACTGCGCATATAACATTTTGGCCCATTGCATGGGGCCCACTAGGTTGCATTGGGACGTGCACCACATGCCCTATAAGCATCATTTTATGTGCCAAGACATTGTGTAATATGGCTCACACATCCGGTTTGGTCCCGAGAAGGCTCCCGACCAAATGTTTTTTTATGCTATATGCTACGCACATAGCATTTTGCCCTTGTGTGCGCCACCTTGCACGGACAAAATGTAACATGAGCCATATGTCAAATAAGCATCATTTGACATATTAAGATATTGTGCAATGAAAATTTTTCCAAATTTGGTCCAAAAAGTGGGCTCTACCAAACGTCTTTTCTTTTCAAATAGTGCACGCATGGCACTATGCACCCTATGTGTATTTCACCTCGTATGGGTGAAACGTAATGCATGTCACATGTCAAATATGCATCATTTGACATTTTAAGACATTGTACTATGTGGAGCACATTAGATTTTATCCCGAAAGTAGGCCTCACCAAACGTCTTCTTTTGCTATATGCGTAGCACATAGTGCTATATGCTACGCATATAGCATTTTTATGCTATGCACTCCACCTTGTATGGGCAAAATGTAACATGAGCCATATGTCATCGGAGATGCACTTGACATTCTAAGGCATCATGTAGCTTCAGCTCTCGCCAGGTAGGCCCTGGATGGTGGGCCCCACTAATGTCCCTTCTCAGGTATATAGTGCTACATGCCCAAAGTGTAGCATTTTGCATGCTATGTGCTTTACCTCTGATGGGCATAGTGCAATGTGTTCTGTAGGCACAGAATATGTAGAAAAGGATCAAAAGGATAGTGGGCCCCATCAAATGTCATGGTAGGCCCCACCAATTGTTATGTGCTCTGTACACCCAGAACACTCAAAGAAAGCCAAAGAGGCATATATGCACTATCGGGGCTGATATCGGGAACCTGTACCAAACCGAATAGACAAGAACCCGAAATTGCAGGTGGGTGAAAAGTCAGGGTCAACAATTTCACCATCCCAAATTATAAGTGTTGGAGTAAGGGTTGTTACCTTGTCTTCCCATGGAGTGTGGCATATTTCCCATAAAATTAGCCTGCTCCACATTATCATACATATTGCAGTCATTAACAGCATGTCCTGATTGCTCACACAGCTCATATGAACTTGAAACTTTTGATAAGTTGCTGATTTGCTTTATCAAATTTGCAACTTCAGCCTGCAAAGCACTAATAACATCTAATGATAATACACCTTTTTGTTCTTTGATTACTACTTTGGATCTGTCTGATGCCTATAATGCATTTATGGCTATCATTTCCTCCAGCAGTTCATATGCTACCTCGATTGTCTTCTTCATAAAGGACCCTCCAACTATTGCATCAATGGTCCCTTGTGTAGTTGTATTGACTCCGTTGTAAAAGGTTTAGAGCAACAATTCTCTAGGTGAATTATGATGATGACACCTCCTTTGAAGCTCCTTAAATCTTTCCCTTGTTTCATAGAGAGATTTGTTGTCCATCTGCTGGAAATTGGTGATTTCCTTGATGATCTTTGCTATTTTTACCAAAGGAAAGTATTTGGCTGGGAAAACTTATACTAGTTGGTCCCAATTAGTGATGGATCCTGGGGACAATGAATTCAGCCAAATCTTAGCCTTATCTCTTAATGTAAATGGAAATAGATGTAGTCAGATTATATCCTCTGTCACACTATTGTACCTAAATGTATCATAAATCTCCAAAAAATTAAAGATATGAGCATTAAGATCTTCATTTGCTAAACCAAAAAATTGTACCAAAGACTACAACATTTGTAGTAGAGCTGGTTTGATTTCAAAGTTATTGGTCTCATTATGCTTTGTTGGTTAGCATAGAAACCAAGCCTAACCACATCCATCAATGTCCTTTTTTCTTCTACCATTTCTAATAGATTTTCCTATATAATTCACTCTTGAACAGCTCTTCGGTTCTCCTTTTCTAGTCTTGTTGGATCTTGGTAAACCTCTTGAAGTGGTAATTAGGAGTTCTTAGTTCTTCTCCTGCTTATACACTATAAAAAAACTTAAATAGAAAATTAAAATTAAATGCTTAAATCAAATTATACTCTCTTTGTAGCGACATTAAACACATAAATCCTTAGCAATGGCACCAAAAACTTGATGGCGTTTCTCTCGAACAACAGTAGTTTTATTTACTACTTTACTGCAAGCATACAGATATTGTAGTAAGATATCGATCCGACGATGATCAATTGTAATTGTAAGTAAAGAAGCAAAATGGAGTCAATGGTGAAAAGATGAAACAATAGTAAGAAGCATAGGAATTGAAATCCTAATCACCAAGCTAAAACAACAATCATGTGCTCATTACCACCCAAGATATCCAAAAGCATCAATCCCCCTCTCTCAAGGTAAAACCAATTAGATTTTGTTCTAATCTCAAAATCACTCTCTCAATCTATTTCCCTCAATCAAAGAAACAATTAAGCAATTGTACAGAAGCTAGGAACATGTAGATCTCTCATACATATCTACCTAACTTGAATGAATAAGCATTCTATAATTCAACTCTCGTTGCAACTGCAAAGCATAAGAAATCATTTAGAAAGCTAATCTTTAGAATTAAAAATCTCTCAATGTTCAAGTATTTTATAATCTAACTCTTGTTGCAATCATAAAGCAGAGATTTTATTTCTAAAACTAATCTTTAAAATTAAACATTCATAGCAATCTTAAGCAAGCACAATCAGTTATCCCCACTAGGAATTTTAGAAATCAAATCCTACTATAGTGTACTTAGCCACTCATGGCTTACCAGAAACACAAGAAAAGATTAAGAAAACCAAGAAGAACACACTATAATAGAAGACAATGCTAATTTCAATGCCAATCCTGGATAGGAATGGTCTCTCTCTCCTCTGCATACCCTAGTCACCACCTTGCTGCCTCCTTTTATCTTTGAGTTGAGATCCTCCAGCCTTATCTTCAATTTGTTTATGTCTTTGCCCATCTTGTGGATTCCATTGCCTATGATATCTCCTTTAAAGCTTTTTGTTTTTGTTCCCCTCATGGATCCCATTTTCCCCACTTAATCTTTTGCAAAAATCATGCTTTAAATGGCCACTTATTGAGAAGTTATGATCGTGACTTTGCAAGTCACAATCATGACTTGCTGGCTTGGTGGTCTTTGGGCTCTTCATGCTTCTATCACAATCGTGACTTTAAATGTCACAATTATGACTTGACTGTTCAAGCTCCAAAATGCTTCATTTCTTTTTGAATGCTTTCCTAATGCTACACACTTAAAAAACTCATCAAATTCTACTAAATCAAAGTAAAATCATAACAAATTAAACATCAAAAACTACTAGAGACTACTAAAATAATTATACAAGTTGACATACATCAGTGTGCATCTAGTACACCATGCATGGTATTGGCTTATGCATGAAAAGCATGCTCATGCATCATAAACATTCATATATATAATAACTTATATCACGATGATTATGGACTTGAAGGAGATTGGCATTCATGTAAGTTATCTTATGTCATATCCTCTTTACTATATTTTTAATGAGTGATGATTATGTAGATCCATAAAAAATACGTTTTTATAAATTTTTGAATATTTATATTGCCTTGTAATCATGTTTTTATCCAACATTGGTATCAGAGCCATGATTTTCATGCAATCTTTCATTTATAACATTGAATTTTAGTTTTTTTTAGCTTGTATAGAGATTGTATTTTATTGATGTTTGAAAGGGTTATACTTTGCATTTTGCAATGGAATTTTAGCCATGCATTTTTGACTTATTAAAATTGATTTGATTTAAAAAAATATTGCAATATTATTTAGAAAAAATTTGAGAAAAATTCGTTTACATTTACGTGTCACACATGATTGTTGATTGTTCTTATGTTCCATGCATTTTGTTTATGGTTGTTTTATGCTTGTTTAATTTATAAACATGTTATAAATGAAAATATTTACATATTAAAATGATTATGGAACATTAAGGATGTCTTTTAATTTGAATTAAAAAGGTTTTAATTCAATGGATTAATGTTATATGCATAAGATGCTGATTATGTATGTTTATTTGATTTTCATCAATATTATAATATTCAATTTATTTATTTGGTTTATAAATTTGATATTCATGTATTAGATACATTAAGAATTTAATAGATAAAATTTTTTTAATTTTGGAAATTAATAAGTATTTTATTTGCATTAAAATTCTTAAAGGATCAAATTGAGTATGATATGGATTTCAACTAAGTTTTACTTATTTTATTGTAATTGATTTCCATGTGATATATTATTATTTAAATGAGATTTAAATATGAATTCATTACTAGTTGGATGGTTATTTAATTATGATAAGTAATTAATTCAAAGAAATCAATACAAAGTTAAAACATGTATTTGAACTACAAGCCCAATAAGTATTTTTAAACTATTTTAAAAAGATTCAAATTGAAATCTTTAAAGAAGAAATTTAATTTATATATTACAAATGTATGAATGAATGGATGTTGGCATAATGATGATGATTATGGACTAGCCCAATGAGATTAAGCATATGCATTTTTATAATTTTGGTAAATAGGGCCTGTGAGTCCTGCCTTATCTTATAATCTTTGTATTTCTCTTCTCATCTACTCCCCCCAAATGTAACTTCGGGTTTCTACATAGGCTGTAAAAGAAGCAAAAAGAGCAAAGGAGCAAAGTGGACCAAGATGAACTTCAAGATAAAATTTGTAATATACTAGTTTTCAATTTCAAATTTTTGGCATTGTAATTCATGTATGACCTGGGTTTAACCTAAGTAGTATTTCAAGTCCATAATCATCTTGATATGAGTTATTATATATATGAATGTTTATGATGCATGAGCATACTTTTGAATGCACGAGCCAAGACCATGCATGGTGCATTAGATACACACACCCACCTTGTATGTTTAAACACATAAAGGGAAAGAAATCCTTTAAAAGGAATATTAAATCTAGGGCCTTCAAAATTTAAGAATAAGGATGGAAGGCTTCATTTCATTTAGGTTGTTGGGCATCTCTAAGCCTATTTAATATGGGGTATATTCAAGTTTTTAAAAATGGATTGGATTTAAATGGAATCTATTATTTATTAATCATAATCTAAGTAATAAATCTCATAGGCAAGTTTGGGGTATTATATCATGAGATAACATAAACCATCAAGACTTGATGACCCAATGATTCAGTAGTCATAGGGTGATATGATTGACATAAGATGTCTACCTATTGACATTAGGTTCTAATTTGTTGGGAATACCCAAGATTAGAATTTAATGATCATTGGATATTGACCCACTATGGAAAGTGAAGCTCGACTTTCCTAGATTAATAGTTAAGGGCTATTGGTTCAAAATAAAATAGTGGGAGATAAAAACAAAATTAAAGACCTTATTATGTTTATGAAATGATATGATGCTTTAATTGACACACTATTTTTCCTTTTCTTCAATTTTAATGGCTCAAAAGGTTTACCTACATTGAATTATTGAACATAAGTTGAATGGATCTAACTACATTAATTAGATTTACCAAATCAAAATAGTTTTGAAGGCGAATAGATAGCTCATATTTTAGATCAAGCCTATCCATACCTATATATTATTCATGCCTCTGATGCTGTGAAAGAAGCATATGTTAAGTTCAAGAGGGAGGATGAAATAGCTAGTAGCATCATGCTTAGTGCTATGGAGAGTGATCTCCAAAAGGAGTGCAAAACTATGAACTCTTGTGCCATAACTGAGTATATTAGGACCCTTTTTCAAGAAAAGGCAAGGACATAGAGATACAATCTCTCAAAGGTACTATTTAGGTGCAAAATGGCTAAAAGAGCATATGTTGTATCACATGCCATCAAGATGCATGGATACATTAGAAGATTAAAGGGTTTAGGATTTACCCTTTAAGTAGAGTTAGTAGTAAATCTTATTCTATAATCATTGCTTAATAGTTATGGGCATTTTATCCTTGACTATCAAATGAATAAGGAATAAACTTTTATTCCAGAGCTAATCAATTTATTGAGATATGCTCAATATGCCAACAAGAAAGCTCTAAAATGGTTATGGTAGTGAGCTCTTCTAAAAAGAAGGGCAAAAAGCCAGCTCTTAAGCCAAATGGTGGTGTGGTAAAATCAAAGGCTACAGAGAAGGCCCCTAAGGGCATTTTCATCCATTGTCATAAAGATGGCCATTAGAAGAGGAACTACAAGGTGTACTTGGAGTAACTCAAAAAGGATCATCATTCTACTTAATGTATATATGTAATTGAGGTTAATTCCAATGTTGTTTCTAATAATAAAATCTAGGTATTAGATATTGGTTTTGCATCTCATATATGTTATGATTTACAAGGACTAAAGAGGATGAGGAAGCTAAATAAAAATGATGCAAATATTCTTGTTGCTAATGGAGCAAGGGTTGCTACATTAGAAATAGGAAATTATATTTTTCATTTGACTTCTAATTTAAATATAGAACTTAATAATTGTTATTATGTTCCAAGTTTATGTTAGAACCTTATCTCAATATCTTATCTAGTAGAATAAGGCTATAATATTTGCATTAATGGTAATATATGTTTTATTTTCAAAGATAGTAAGCAGGCGAGCATTCATGAGCATAAAATAAGCACACAATGGGTATAACATAGCAGCAATCATAACAGATATAGCATGATATCATGTTATGGTAATCATGGCATGAAACATGGCATATGTATGGCATGTAAGATGACGTGGCATATGTATGGAATGTAAGATGACATGGCATAAGCATGAAATATGAGATAACATGGCATAAGCATGATATATGAGATGACATGGCATAAGCATAACATATGAGATGACATGGCATAGGCATGGCATGTGAGATGAATTGGCATAAGCATGGCATGTGAGATGACATGGCATAGGCATGACATGTAAAATGATATGGCATAGTCATAGCATGTGAAATGATATGGCATAGGCATGGCATGTGAGATGACATGACATAGGCATGTCATGTAAGATGACATGACATAGGCATAGCATGTAAGATGACATAGCATAGGCATAGCATGTGAGATGACATGGCATAAGCATGACAGGTGAGATGACATAGTATAAGCATGACATGTGAAATGACATGGTATAAATATGACATGTGAGATGACATGGCATAGGCATGACATATGAAATGATATGGTATAAGCATGACATGTGAGATGACATGGCATAGCATACATCATATAGCAAAGAAAAAATGAGCATAGTAGCACAAATGTAATATAATAATAATGGCCCAAAGAAAGAGATCGAAGAAGAGATAGGGGATACATTAGGGATTTACGGCTAAATCATACATGTCGGGGGAATAAAATAGAAGCCTATTCTATTACAAAGAATCTTCAACAATACATAAATTCTGAGACATTATGCAACATCTCAACCACTCAAGAAAAAGTCAACCTCGAGCAACATGAGCTGAAATTACACTAGTGAAAATGCAAAAACAAGAGCAAAATCATTAATAGTAAATGAAATTTAGGACTAGATTAACTAATTCAATAAGAGCTGAAGTTTAATGAATATAATGGTAATATTCATAAAAACATAATAATAAACATGAGCCAAACTATGAAAATCATGAAAAGCAATTAATTTTAGACAAAATCGATCAATAGTAAAATCGAAAGATTCTAAGATCATATGAGGCATCACTTAGAAATAAATCAACATCCAGTGAAGCTAAACATGTCAAGTGATAATATTAAACATAATTAAAATAGCATTAATTGAAATTAAATGATTTAATGGCAAAATCATGAACAATTGATCATGGCATAATCAATTGGGAGTCATCAAACATCAATTAAAAAAATTAAATAAGCATTTAACTTGAGAAATGTGATTTAAAAGCTAGAATTAATGAAATATGGTCAATGTATAATGAACTCAAATCATTAAGGCTACTATGAAGCCACTAATGCTACTGAGAACTTCAATGAGAATCAAAAATCAAGTGAAAAATGAATGAAAATAAGCATTTTCTAAGAAATCAGGAAGCTATGTGCACCATGATGTGTGCCATCATGGATTGTGTTTTAGGAGTTTTTAGATTGTGATTTTCCATTCATTTCATCATATTTTACTTTGAATATCATGTTTTTAGTAGAATTTGATGTGTGTGTTAAGTGTACAGAGTCTAAGGTACAAATAAAGAGAAATTGAAGAGTTTTATGCAAGAAGAGTGACTCCACGATCATGGAATGCAACTCCACGATCATGGCAGAAGCCCATCAAGAAAAGCAAGACCCAGGGACAACTCCACGATCATGGATTCCAACTCCATGATCATGACAGAAGACTTGCATCATGAAGGGCCCTACTGGAAAAATCTACGATCATGGACTCCAACTCCATGATCGTGGACTCCAACTCCATGATCATGGACTCCAACTCTATGATTGTGGACTTACAATTATTAGGCAAATTGAAATACAACTTGACAAAAGATAAAGTGCAGAAATGGATTCCATGTAAAGAGTAAAAACAAAAATTCTTAAAGAGCATTAATGGGGTAATGGAGTCCACATCATAGAGAAAGTAATGGGCAAAGAAATGGATAAATCCAAGATGGGGCAAGGTGTGATCTCCACTCAAGGATTTAAAGAGAGACCATTCACCATCTTCAGGAGAGGAGGCAAATTAGGGTTCCAGCAGTTAATTTATGTAGTTTTCTATGTGCTTTGCATTTTTCTTCTTGTATTTCTTTAGCCATGAGTGGCTAAGTACTTTTCTATAGGATTTGATTTCTGAAATCCCTTGTTGGGATAACTGATTATTCTTGTTTCAACATGGCTATGAATGTTTAATTCTAAAGTTTGATTTTGGAAACAAAACCTCTGCTTTATGATTGCAACGAGAGTTAGATTGTAGAATGTTTGTTCATTGAGAGATGTTCAATTCTAAAGGTTAGCTTTCTAAATGATTATTTAAGCTCTGTGATTGCAACGAGAGTTGAATTGTGGAAAGCTTATTCATTCTGATTAGGTCAGTATGTGAGAGAGATCTACATGCTCCTAATTCCTGTATGATTGTTAGATAGTTCCCCTAATTAGAGGACTCTAACTGTGACTAAGGAATTCTGAAGGTTAGAGTGGAATTTAGTTGGTTCTGCCTTGAGAGAGGGTTATCGATGCCATGGGATATCTTGGGTAACAATAAGTGATCATCCCTGAAATGACAGTAGTTTTAGTTACTACTTCACTGCAAGCATACATATTATTGTAGTAAGATATTGATCCCATGAGGATTTACGACCTATCCACCACTACTTGGATTTCTAGTCTGTTTAAACAATGATAATGGTTTGGTCTTTGGAAGTAAGCTAATACAATAGTAAATAAATGAGGAAGTAAAATGGACTTAGTGGTAAGAAGATGAAACAATAATAAGAAATATAGGATTCAAAATCATCATCACCAAGCTAGAATAACAGTCATGTGCTAATTACTACCCAAGATATCCAATAGCATTGATAACCCTTTCTCAAGGCCAAACCAACTAAATTTCACTCTAACCTTCAGATTTCCTTAGTCACAATCAAGATCTTCCAATCAAGGAAACTTTCAACCAATCATACAAAGATTAGGAGCATGTAGATCTCTCATACATACCAGCCTAACCATAATGAATAAGCATTCCGTAAATCAACTCTTGGTGTAAATATAAAGCCTAAGAAATCATTTAGAAGCTAATCTTTAGATTTACCTTCTCTCAATGTACAAGCATTCTATAATCTAACTCTTGTTGCAACCATAAAGCAAAGATTTCATTTCTAAAACCAATCTTTAAAATTAAACATTCATAGTAATATTGAAACAAGCACAATCAGTTACCCTAGCAAGGGATTTTGAAAATCAGATCCTACACAAAGTACTTAACCACTCATGACTAAGGGAAAATACAAGAGAAGTGAAGAATAAAGAAAAACACTATATAAAATTTGCCCTAAGGAATGGACTTCTACTTCTACAGATGGTGTGTCCCTGAACCCTAGATGCCATCCGCCTTTTATGCTTTGAGTGGGGGGTCCTCCAGCACTAACTTCAATTTGTCTCCATCTTTGCCCATCTTGTTGATTTCATTGCCCATGAGGTCTTCTTTAGAGCTTTTTGTTTTTTGTTCTCCCCATGGATCCTATTTTCCCACTCAATCTTCTGTAAATTTCATGCAATAAATAACTCATAATTGAGAAGTCATGATCGTGACTTGCTTACTTAATGGTGCTCAGGCTCACAACCTTCTGTCACGATCATGACTTTGAATGTCACGATCGTTACTTGACTTTGGCTCCCCTTCCTCTTAGCATAGCTTCAGTCATGATCGTGACTTTGAATGTCATGATCATGACTTTGCTTGAAGGTGTTCTCCTTGCACCTAACTTCTGTCATGATCGTGACTTTGAATGTCACGATCGTGTCTTGATCCTTTAAGTCCCAAAATGCTTCATTTCTTCTCTATTGCTTTCCTAATACTAAATACTCAATAAACTCATCAAATTCTACTAAATCAAAATAAAAACATGATAAAGTTGACATCAAACATTAACTATATACAACTAAACAGTCATGCAAATTGACATACATCAATAAGCACATGATCGTTATTCTAGCTTGGTGATGATGATCTCAAGTCCTATGTTCCTTATCATTTGTGTTATCTTCTTGCCTTTGAATCCATTTCACTTCTTTATTTATTTACCTTAGCAATTGCTTACTTCCAAACACCAAACCATTATCTTTGCTTAAATAGACCAGAAATCCAAGTAGTGATGGATAAACCATTAAATCCACATGGGATCGATATCTTACTATAGCAATCTATATACTTGTAGTGAAGTAGTAAAAAAAACTGTTATCGTTTTAGGGACGATCAAGTTTTTGGTACTGTTGTCGGGGATTTATGTGTTTAATGTCGCTACAAAGAGAGTAAAGTTTGATTTACGCATTTTTGTATTTTTAATTTTTATTTATTTGAGTTTTATAGGTGTATGAGCAGAAGAACCAAGAACTCTCAATCAACATTGTTAGAAGCTTGTGAAGATCTAACAAGGCTTAAAAGAGAGAACCAAATAATTGCTCAGGAAAGAGTTGTGTAGGAAAATCCAGTAGAAATGGCAGAAGAACAAAGAACCTTAATGGATGTGGTCAGGCTTGGTTTTTATGCTAACCAACAAAGCATCATGAGGCCAGTGGTTACAGCCAATAATTTTGAAATCAAGGCAGCTCTATTGCAAATGTTGCAGTCTTCAGTATAGTTTTTTGGGTTATCAAATAAGGATCCTAATGCTCATATTTTAAATTTTCTGGAAATTTATGACATTTTTAGGTATAATGGAGTGACAGAGGATGCTATAAAACTAAGGTTATTCCCATTCACTTTGAGGGACAAGGCAAAGGTATGGCTGAACTCATTGACCCCAAGGTCAATTATAACTTGGGACCAGCTCGTGCAAGCATTTTTGGCCAAATACTTCCCCTTGGCAAAGACTGTAAAGATCATCAAGGAGATTACCAATTTCTAATAAATGGATAGTGAATATCTATATGAGATATAGGAAAGATTCAAGGAGCTACAAAGGAAGTGTCCATATCACAACTTACCAAGAGAGTTGCTGCTCCAGACATTCTACAATGGGGTCAACACAACCACTAAAGGGACTATTGATGCAGCAGCTAGAGGGTCCCTGATGAAGAAGACTATAGAACCAACATATGAACTATTGGAGGAAATGGCAACCACCAATGCATTATGGGCATCAGACAGGTCTAAAACGGTAATTAAAGAACATAAGGGTGTTTTATCACTTGATGTTGTTAGTGCTTTGCAGTTAAAGTTGCAAATTTGACCAAGCAAATTAGTGACCTATCAAAGGTGTCCAATTCATATGAGCTGTATGGACAAGCAGGGCATGCTGTGAATGAATGTAATGCATGTGAGACCATGGAGTAGGTCAGTTTTATAAGAAATATGCCACAAAGATAAGGTAACAATCCTTACTCCAATAAATATAATCCAAGATGGTGAAACCATTCGAATTTTTCTTGGAGTAACAATGCAGGAAATATGCAAAAGGCATAACAACCAGTACCTCCTTAACAAAAAAATTTTGAGTCCAAGATGGAGCAATTCATGGAGCTGCTGGGAACAAAGTTGACTAGCCAGAAGGAATCATAGAAGAGAATGGAAGCCAAGTTCTATCAAATCACAAAGAACCATTCATCCTCCATCCATAACTTAAAAGTACAAGTGGGGCAGCTTGCTATAGCAATAGCATAAAGAAACCTAGGAGGGCTTCCAAGTAATATCGAGCCAAACCCTAAGGAGCAAGTGAATGCAATTCAAATAAGGAGTGGAAAAGAGCTGGTCAATAAAGATAAGGAACCTGCTAATCTTTAGGATGATTGCAGGACTAAGGAGCAAAGGTAAAGCAGTTGTGAAGCTGGGCCTTCTCAAACACAGACAGAAGCTGAAGAAAGTCACTACCAGGATCGTGGCAGTCCACTCCACGATCGTGGAGTTGGGTCCAGGTAAAAGAGAAAGGAGAAGGAAAAAGGGCCAGGTAAGTATATGCCCCCTCATTCCATTTCCATAAAGATTAGTGCAATCTAAGGTAGATGAAAAATTTACTGCATTTGTGGAAAAATTGAAAAAACTGAGAATAAATATGACATTTACTGAGATGATCGAGGATATTCCTAAATATGCAAAATTCTTAAAGGAAATCCTAGCACACAAATGCATAATTGATGATACACAACCGGTCTCATTAAGTGGAAATTATAGCTCGATTATATCAAATAAAATTCCATCTAAGTTACAGGATCCCGGTAGCTTCACTCTTACATGTAAAGTAAGAGATATGGTGTTTAGCAAATGTCTCTGTGACTTGGGCACAAGTATCAACTTGATGCTATATGCCATTTTTCAGAAGTTAGATATTGGAGAAATCAAGACCGTATCAATGGTAATTCAACTAACGGACCCATCAGTGAAGAAACCATTTGGAATCATTGAGGTCGTTTTGGTAAAAGTGGATAAGTTCATCATTCCAGTAGATTTCATGGTGTGGATTACAATAAGGACGTCAATTGGCCCCTGGTTCTAGGAAGAAATTTCTTGAATACAAGGAGAACACTAGTGGATGTACACGCAAGAAAACTCACTCTTCGAATAAGCAAGGAGTGGCTGGAATTCAATATGAAGAAGGCAATGAAATGACCAATGGAGAGTGAAGTGTGCATGAAGGTAGACATAGTTGATGAATGCGTGTCCACTGTCATGAATGAAGAGGTGTAAAATGTCATAATACTGGAGGAACCTGAGGTAATACGTGAGGAATGTAGTGAATCACCTAAGGTAGAAATTTTGGTAAGAGATGCTAACCCTACTCCCCTTTCAATTGAGAAACCACCTGTGCTAGAACTAAAAATCATGCCAAAGCACCTAAGGTATGCTTTCTTAGGAAGCAATGAAACATTACCAATTATTGTATCTAATAACCTAACTTTGGCACAGGAAGGTAAGTTGATCAAAATGGTGTGGAAGCACATTTGAGCTTTAGGCTAGTAGCTTTTAGATATTAAGGGAATCAGCTTGGATATGGTCATGCACAGAATCAATTTAGAGGAGGGTAGCAGGCTCGCTCGTGAGAGGCAAAGAAGACTTAACCCCAACATGAAAGAAGTTGTGAAAAAGGAGGTAATCAAGCTGCTAGATGCATGTATTATCTACCCTATATTTGATAGTGAATGGGTGAGTCCTGTCTAATGTGTACCTAAAAAGGGTGGCATGACTATAATAAAAAATGAGAGGAAGGAATTGCTGTCAACTAAGACAGTAACAGGCTGGAGAGTTTGCATAAATTATAGGAAGTTGAACACTGTTACTAGGAAAGATCACTTTCCTTTACCTTTTGTTGACCAAATGATAAAAAAGATAGCAGGTCATTCTTTCTATTACTTTTTAGATGGCTATTCGGAATATAATTAGATCTTCATATTTCCCCAAGACCAAGAAAAAGTGACTTTCATATGTCCCTATGGTACATTTGCTTATAGGCGTATGCCTTTTGGTTTGTGTAATACGCCTGCCACTTTTTGACGATGTATGATTGCTGTTTTTACTAACATGATTGAGGAATTTATGGAAATGTTCATGGATGACTTCTCAATGTTTGGAGACTCTTTTGAGTCTTCTTTGCAAAATCTAGAGCGGGTCTTGAAATGCTGCGAAGAAACTAACTTTGTGCTAAACTAAGAAAAGTACCATTTCATGGTAGATGAAGGAATTATACTTGGCCACAAAACCTCCAAGGAAGGTATTGAGGTGGATAGAGCTAAGATTGAGGTAATATCTAATCTACCACCACCACAGAACATAAAAGGGATAAGAGGATTCCTTGGACATGCAGGATTTTATCGCTGCTTTATCAAAAATTTTTCTATCATTACTAGACCTTTGACAAGCTTGTTAGTCAAGGATGTTGTTTTTAATTTCAATGATAAGTGTTTGAATGCTTTTAATACATTGAAGTATGCTTTAACCATAGCTCCATTTTTAACTTCACCGGATTGGTCTTTGCCTTTTGAAATCATGTGTGATTCTAGTGACTTTGCCTTAGAATGTGTGTTAGGGCAAAGGAAGGATAAGAAATTGCATGCCATCTACTATGATAGCAGAACACTAATTGGACCACAAATGAACTATAAAACCACTAAAAAAGAGCTCTTAGCAGTAGTCTTTGCTTATGATAAATTTAGAGCTTACCTTTTAGGTTCTAAAGTCCTTATTTTTACTGACCATGCTGCTTTGAGGTATTTGTTTGCAAAGAAAGATGCAAAGCCAATATTGATCAGGTGGATATTGCTACTTCAAGAGTTTGACATTGAAATCAAGGATAAGAAAGGAGCTGAGAATGCAGTTACAGACCATCTTTTGTGACTAGAAAAGGACAGTGAAGATGGTGAAGAAAGCAAGCCTATCAAGGAAGAGTTTCCAGATGAGTTTGTGTTTATGTTGCAGAAAAAGATGCTTCTCTGGTATGCAGATATGGCTAATTACTTAGCCTGTGGTATAGTGCCTTCCGATGTTTCGTATTAACAGCGGAAGAAGTTCTTTGCTAATATTAAGAATTATCAGTGGGAGGAACCATACTTATTTCACCAATGTGTTGATGGCCTAATAAGGAGATGTGTTCCAGATAAAGAAATAATGTCTATACTAACACAGTGTCATGATTCATCTTATGCAAGACATTATGGAGCCAACAAGACAACTAGCAGGGCGCTAGAATGCGGTTTCTACTAGCCGATGATCTTTAAAAATGCAAAAGATTATGTACTCCACTGTGACAAGTGCCAGAGAATAGGGAACATCTCCAAGCAAGATGAGATGCCTCAATGTTTTATCCTAGAGGTTGAAATATTTGATGTTTGGGGCATAGACTTCATGGGACTGTTTTCCACTTCCATGGGAAACAAATATATACTGATGGGGGTTGATTATGTATCCAAGTGGACTAAAGCAGTGGCCAGCCCCACCAATGATGGCGGAGTGGTTAGCAAGTTCATAAAGAAGCTATTCACTTGATTCGGAGTCCAAAGAACACTTATCAGTGATAAAGGAGCATATTTCTGCAATACAAAATTAGAGGCCCTGCGCAAGAGGTATAATGTGCACCATAAAGTCTCCATAATATACCATCCATAGACTAGCGGTCAAGTGGAGGTAGTGAACAAAGAACTGAAGAGAATCTTGCAAAAAATAGTTAATGGTTCCAGGAAGGATTGGATAGTAAGGCTAGATGACATGTTATGGGCATATCGGATAACATTCAAGACCCCTATAGGGATAACTCCCTATAGGATGGTCTGTGGTAAAGCTTGTCATCTGTCTGTGGAGTTGGAGCATAGAGCATATTGAGCGATCAAGCACTTGAACTATGACTTGAAGAGAGTAGGAGAGAAAAGGTTGCTACAACTGCAAGAATTAGAAGAATTAAGACATATAGCATATGAAAATGCCAAGCTATACAAAGAGAGGACCAAGCAGTAGCACGATGCACATATCAAGGTAAAATCATTTAACGTTAGTGATAACGTGCTCTTGTTTAATTCCAGATTAAGATTGTTCCCTAGAAAGCTCAAGTCGAGATGGAATGGTCCTTTCAAACTATCTCAAGTCTTTAGGAGCAGAGCAGTGGAATTACAAAATGATAGAGGAGAGACATTTAAGGTCAATGGATAGTGGTATAAGGTATACCGTGGCGGTTTGACTTAAAACCCAAGTGAGGTAACTTCTTTAGATTAAGCCCATGAAAAGGTAAGGTCCAGCTAATGACCTTAAACCTAGCATGTCATTGTGTGTTGTGTGTCAAATTCTATTTTTAAGTCTTTGTGAAGGGTTATTATATCTCTAGAATGTAAGTGATTAGCGTAAAAATTTAAAAATTCTACAGTTGGAAATGTTTATATTAGCATAAAAATTTTTGCTTTGAAGTTTTGAGGTAAAGTATGTCACTCCAAGATCGTGGACTTGAAGTATGTCACTCTAGCAGCCCTCTCTTTTCCACACTCACTCTTTCAATTGCCCCATTCCCCAAATTCAAAAAACTCCCTTTCTGCTCTTCCAACCCTTACTTTTTCATACTCCCATCTTCATTGCAAGTGGATTTCGCTAGTTTGTTGCATTTTCATAACATCTCCACCATTTTGAAAGGTTAGAAAATCCATTCTCTCACTAGTTCTTGAAAAATCAATTTTACAAATCTTTGGGGTTCCTTGAATAATCAAATTTTGGTTGAATTAGGGATGATTTTAAAATGGATTTGATGTGTTTCCATTGTGTATATACCTATTTTTCTGTTTTATTGCAATTGCATTGATTTGGGAAACAAGATTGAAGGAGGGAAGTGCCCAATTGTGTTGTTATTGTTACTGCCATCATTGAAAATGCTTCTTATCTAATTGCAACTATGTCTAAGAGGGTTAAGCAACTTGCATGTCATAACCAAGATATCCACACTGAACCTGGCAAACTAATTTGGAGCTCCATTCCCCATATACTCTAACGAGGAAGGCAAGAAATACCAGCAAGTCAAGATAAAACAAATTATACTTCCTTGCTACTTTGAGTGGTCTGTACTTGAAAGCTTGGGTGTTCAAGACCTTTTGAAAGCTTATACCATTAAGCTTGGATAGGGAGTGTTCATAGAGGATGAACATCAGGTATGTAAGGAGCTTGGATAAGGAGTGTTGTCGGCTAGATATCTTTATGATGTAGGGTTATTACAAGCTAGAGGACTGCGCTTCAGAGCTTATGAAGATAGACAAGGCATGAAACAAAGATGCTTAGATGAGGAGGATGATAAGGAGGAAGAAGAGGGTGTTGCTCAGGAGGAAGAGTAGACACAGGTGCCAGAAGATCAACAGTAACATGAAGCAGTATGAGCAATACTTGATCACTCAATTGAGGCGCTACTATTGAGGCTCAAGCAAGGCAACACTAAAAACGCCGCCCGCCTCACCAGAGTGGAGACAACCATCAATGACATACGCTAAGAACAACGCTACCAAAGGTGTAAGTTGCTCAAATTCTTTGAGCTCTTCGGCATCACTGTCCCTTCACCAACTCTTTCACTACCTCATCCAGGAAACTTATTTCTTAACTCCTCTTCCATTCTGTTTACTTGCATTTTCAATTTTTCATTATTTTGACTTTATGTGTTTTGCTTTCCTTACATTGAGTAAAATGTTCTCTCTAAGTGTGGGGAGGCTTGTGTTGTTTGTTTGCTATGTTTGCTCATTATGTCCATATGTTTCTTTGCTTGATTGAATGTATGCTAGCTTGATTAGAGCGTTGCATGTTGCATGAATGACTGTGTGTTTATGAGCTGCAATTACTCAAATATGGCATGAGTTTTTTTTGGGATATGAACATGTTGAAACCTGAGTCACCCTAATTGGACTAGTTCTTTTTATAAACATAGAAAATCACTAGGAGTGAGAAGGCATAAATATTTACCTTAGCCAATAAGTTTGATCCTTCTATAAATGCACTAGGAAATTGAGCATAACTCATTGGAACATGCTAAGACACGAATGTGATAATTTAAAAGGTGAATAAGTGGGGGAAATGATAAAAGAAAAAAAGCTAATTGTTCCGCTGTAATCAAGGGTGCCTAAAACTGGCCTTGGTGACAAGAACAACACTAGTAGCCATTTGAGTGAAGGTAGTATGTCAAGTAACTAGGTACCGTTGCCAAAAGCATGGGGTATTGGATGAGAATGACCTACCTCTCAAACAAGAGCTAAATAAAAAGTTGAATAAAAGTAAGAAAAAGCAAAAGAGAAAGAAAAACAAATAAAAACCTTACGATCCTAAAAAACACAAAGCAATTTAGATCACTCACGTTCAAGTCTTTGGCATCAAACATGGAGTTGTGTTGTGTTAACTAGTGCAACTATATGAATGCTCAAGCTTAATTATTTAAGTTAAACATTTCTAGCTTCTGATTGCCTAGGGTTCACTAAGTCTATAAAGGAACTATACAAGATGGGTGATGAGGGTTAATGATGTTTGTTTCCTTAAAAGTAATTGACATATCGTGAGTACCTTGCAATTCTTTGTTATGTGTGTTGTCTTAGCTTATGGATAAGCAAAAGTTTAAGTATGGGGATGTTGATATGTGTCATCATGCATTATGTTTTAGAAGTGTTTAGATTGTGATTTTTTATTCATTACATCATATTTTGCTTTGAATATCATGTTTTTAGTAGAATTTAATGTGTGTGTTAAGTGTGAAGAGTCTAAGGTACAAACAAAGAGAAATTGAAGAGTTTTTATGCAAGAAGAGCAACTCCACGATCGTGGAATTTAACTCCACAATCATGGAAAAAGCTTATTAAGAAGAGCAAGACCCAGGGATAACTCCACGATCATGGATTCCAACTCCATGATCATGATAGAAGACTTGCATGGAAATGTTTAAATGAATGGAAATGTAGCATACGGTAATTACGGTTATGAAAAATCAAATGATTGAATAATTAAGTGAATTAAGAGTTATTAGAAGCTTTAAGAAGTAATTAATTAATGGTATAAGAAAATGTTAAGTAATGTTTAAGAATGGTGATTAAAAGGGAAGTTAAAGTGAAATATAATGTAATTTTTTATAGAAATTTTAAATCATGAATTTTAATTGAGTTATAAATTGATTATGATTAATGATTATAAGAAAATTTAATGAGTTAAGTGATATATGGAATTAAATGGAATTATTGAAATGATTTATAAATGGTATTAAATGGAATGAATAATTAAGACTTTGAATTATTGAAAGTTGATTAAGGGATAAGGTAGAAAA
>CANYBF010687740.1:0-13583 GCA_948192965.1 Dalechampia spathulata
AATATAAAGTATAACTTATTATATTTATAATAAATAATTATGTAAATGGGCTCTTTAATTTATGTTGTGATAAATTTATAGAAAATGAGTCATGATGAATTTTAATGATGGATTATTCTGTTATGGTGTAATTATTATCAATGAATATGTATTATGGATGCTATCTTTAATGGACGATGAATGATTCTTGATTATAGCGTTTATATATGTTTATTATAGCATCAAATTTAACGTGTACATATCCTATCATGAAACATAAATTGACATATGCATAATCATGACATGTCATGAAGAAATAAGGAAGGAGGAAAAATGAGCAAAAGTGAGGAAATGATAAATGAGATATGGTACTCAGACATTACGAAATGAATTCCTACGGAAAATAAAAGAAAAGTCATGAAAGAAATATGAAATGGGTTCCAGTTTGCTGAACCATAGAAATGAAATGAAATGTAAACCTAGTACCATGAATGTATATAATATGTCTGACCAGAATGTGAAAAAGGCAATTTTTATGAAAGGAATTGATACAGGAAAATAAGAGGGAGAATGCATGACACAAATGCATTATCATAAATAATATTTATCATTCATGCATTATAAAATACATGAATAAATGATATATATAAACATGATGATTAAGTGATGAAGGCATCATAATTATGTTCTTATAAGTATTGCATTGAATCATGATTTATGGTATGATTTAATGGATGACGTTAATGATATAATTAAAATAAATATTGTTATTTATTATTATTTCTAAAATGATAAATATAATTATAATTCAAATAGTGGAATATAGATATTGGTTCTTATGCTCATAAACAAGGATAAAGTGATAAATTACAAGGTTATGAGTTAATGCCATTTAGATTTAATGTTAATTGAGTCAATAATTAACTTTATTAATTATGGTATAAATTATTAATGGAAGAAATACGTAATAAAGTGAAAGATGACATTTATAAATACTTACAGGATTTTATTATATGTTGTAAAGCTTTATGGACATGATGATATTGGTTTGGACATGTGGTTGAGCAAGTTAAATTAGTGGGAAAATTATAGTAGAATGATAATATAGGTTATTAATTCTTATGTATATGAAATAGTATTTTTTTTTAAAAACAATTTATTACAGTATGAGTTATTCTTATAAGTAATGATGAGTTAACATAGGTTAAAAATAAAATTAATAACGTTTCGATATAGATGACCAATGATATGAATATTTTGGCAAACAAATAAAAATATAAATATGAAATGTTCAGAAACATATGTTATATGGTAATATTACTATCAAGATGAATATTATGTGGATTATTATTGTTCATGATCTGTTTTTGATATGAATATTTTTATGTTATGTTGTTTAAGCACCACTAAGTGATATACTCAGCGTTCATTATTTGATGGATGCAGGTTCATAGACGGATGGAAATGCACGGTTTCCAAAGCACCTTTCAGCAGGACTCCCTTGATGATAAGGACATGAACCAATTAAATAAATAACTTAAGTAATTAAAGTAATATTTAAGGCAGTAAATGCAAACTGTAATGTAAGATTAGTATTCCGCAATTTAATACGTAGTAAGTAGATTTTAAAAAAAATGTTGCATCCCTTGTAGAGTAATTAATGGTTTCCATTGTTTGGTAATTATTAATTATTCTATGGGAGCATGTCTCACCTCAGAAAGGCGTGACATGCTTCTTTCTAAACTTTCAACCTGCGTTTTATCAATTGATAAAAATTGAGTATTTCACTTAATGGTACTATACAATAAATCCTCAATAACAATATCATAAGCATACATCAAGATTCACATATCTTATCATCTATAAACATATTATGCATTGAATTTTATTTAAAAGATATTGAAGAATATCTCATGTTGATGCTTATTCAAATACTTTCTATGCCATTATATACAAATACAAAATATCTTAAACATGAGTATTCTTTATAAAAATCACCATAATATAGCATTAAAATGCCCCTTTAACTCAATAATATTGAAAACTATATGTAAACACTCAATAATAGCTTAAATATCATGGAATACTATTTCACATACTAATAACATCACCTGCCTTCCATTGATATCTGTATAAAATACTTATTTCATGGTATGCAAGTCATCAATGTCATTTTAATCAATTAAATAATATAGCAACCATAATTGTTCATAATTATAACCATAATCAGCATAATTATTTGTATCAAGATAATACCAATGTAATATAATATTAAATTAAATCATAGTAACACTTCTGTATCACATTATGCAATCATAGTGAACCGTTGTTAAATAGTATTAAGAACATTAACTTCCTGTCTTTGTGTAATGCCATACTACATTCACAATGGTCTGTTACCATGGATCAATAATAATGAATAACTATATCATATAAGATTAATAATAATTATTCTCTATGCAAATCATAGCACAATTTCATCTTTGAAATGAATAGTTCACTGTATGCACTCATATAATGTTATGAGTGCCTTTACTTTGCCTTTAATGAATAGTTCATCTTTGCTTTCATTTTACCTTTACTTTTTTAACATAACATATAATGTTATGGAAACATGAATATAAATACTATAAATGGTCATCTATGACTTCCTCTGTGTATGTTACTATATATAAGCCATCATATCTCTGTAAACATTGATATATGTACACTTGTAGTGCACCTGTAATAACATTATCTTTCATTTTCATTATAATTGAGGAATGATGCATGATTATGTGTATGTAATCATGCTATGTATTCTCCTTCTGATTTTCCTGTAATATGTCCTTTCATTTTTGTATGATTATGCACAATCTCGCACTAGGTCCTGTATGTACCGGTATTTATCTCCCATAGGAGGGCAATATAACTGTATGGTTCAGTAAACTCATAATTTTAATTCCAATTAGGAATGTTGACCCAGTATGCTTTCATAGCATATAGCTTTGTATCATTCTATATCATTTCTCTCTTTTCCCACCTTATATCTTATGTATGACATGTCATGAATATGAATATGTATGTAAATGATTCATGACATAATGCATATGGATTATGTTTAATGTCGTGATGAATATGGAAATTAACAAGATATAACATCAATCTTCCACCATAAATCATTATTCACAATCCACATCAATTGATTTTTCATGAATTAAGAAAATAGATATCATATAGCATCTCTATACCTATGGCAATTCACCTACCGATCTCATTTAATATTTTAGAATATCATAAAATATAAACTATATACTCTGGCATTCATTTTCAATATAACAACTGCTATTCAAAAGTATGACATATATATCATCACGAAATATTATCCTTTATGCTATAAATTTTCAATAATATATAAAACATCATTATAAGAGAACGTTCATAATTCATTTCCTATATAGACTCATCATAAGGTATTCTAATTATGGTAAATAAATAAATAAATAACTATAGTGTACTTATGTACACCTTTCCACTATTGATCAAGTTATCGATTACGGAAATCTTAGGTAGCACAAACCTGTTTAGACGATTAGTAGTCACTATCACTGTTCCTTCATTGAGTTTATGATAAATTTCATTATTCACTTAATTAATAAAGCCATTTACATTTTAGATAAGGTTTCTCACCATAGGGAATTCATACATATCCATTTCATGTAGTTATACTTTGATTTCTAGTCATGATAGTCATATTTGCACATTTTCATGTTATAGCATTACATTCATCATAAATGTTAATTTTATATGCTTTTCTGCCAATTAAGCATCTCGAACAAATTACTATTCATTATGAATATTTAATCATCATTGAATCATATTTGAATAAGTTATAAGTAATTACCCTTACTTATATCATTACATACTCATGCATTGAAGTATAAATGCATATACAAGTCATACATGTAAGTCAGCCATCCTTAATGTCCTAGTAATTTTTTCATTCATTAAGTATACTTAAATACCAGTGAACTCCATTTGATAACATAATAGACCTTTAAACTTATTCATATCTTAACACCCCACATATTCAAGTACATACACCCATTTAATTCGTATATAGGCATTCTAACATGTAGGTCATATATCTTGATCAATTAAACATGTAAGGAACATTAATCAATCATGACTTAAATAGACATTAAGGTCAATTTATATCTTTAAGTGTATATACATGTATATAATAATGAATAATGAGGTTTAGATATGAATAGCTTTAAGTTTGAAAGCTTGGAACATGCATTCATTAAGTTACCAAACATATAAGGTATGTTACTATTCATTTGGTAAGGTGCACTATTCATTTGGTATGTTACACTATTCATTTGGTTATTTTCTATTTGAATTACTTTGTATTTTGCATACTATTTTGATGTATAATAGAATGCCTAATTGCCTCACATTTACATTATGATATGTACCTCTTTAATGTCCCTTAATAGAAGTAAGATCATGCATTTAAGGATTTAAAATAAAATTGCATAATGAATTACTTTGGTACTAAAGTATGCGTGCATTTCAAGTTTATACACATTTTATCTCATGGAACAATTCTCATTGTGCAAGCATTTTGACTAAGTAAATGACCTTCAAATTGAGTGATTCTTGAACCATTAGAAACTAGACTCAAAAGCTTTCCAACGAAATATCATACACCCAAAAATTCAATCGTTAAGGCCTCCAAACATCAAATTGTCGCATGCCTATAAATTCTACCTAAATGTCACCCGAAATGAGCATATTTGGAGCATAAAAATGGTGTGAATTTTTAGACTATACAAATGACTTTGGAAATTTATGAGAATAATACCATTTTAAAGAGCTTTCTAACGGTATATTATGCATCTCGTATGTCTAACATTAAGGTGGTAAAAATGCAATTGCCGTAAACCCCTAAATTTACCTTTTTACCATTTAGTTTCGGCAAGTTATATGTACTTAGTTTGCATGTCTCATTTATGGTATTTAATCACTTTAAAATCTTGGCTTAATGTACATACACATACCTTTACATGTTATTCATATTACCAAATCATGTTTGCCAACATTCATGCACCAAAATACCACTTAAGGTAGCCATGCACAAAGGCACACACATGCTTCCCCATTGACACCATTTTAAGCATAACTTTTGCAATGTCATTCCAATTACCTTTAAACTTTATTTTCTTCATTCTAACATTATAATTCATCATTCACATACATAATATAATGATTCAAGGCATCAAACCAAAAATTAAGAGTCATTTTACATAAGTACAAAATTTGGGGCAGCAAGTATGCAATTTAACATAACTTTACCTTTTTCTACTTTCCATGCATATATTCATGATCTTTACTATATTTTATCACCACCAACATCTTATACACACTTTAAACAGCAATTATATCATCATTTACAATCTACTCAAGTTAGGGTTTAACATAAATTTCACATACCATAATAAAAATTCATATGGAAACAACATAACACCAAATTAACAACTTAACTTCCTTATCCTTTATCATTCAATCAAAATTCTTCCATTTATATACAATCATATCCAACCCTTCATCAACTTACTTCTTCATTAAATAAGCAAGAAAGCATAAATGAAGAAGAAGAAGACATGCATAGAGCATAAGAACTCAAAAGAAGCATAAAAACTAAATTTTACATATGATTTTACCTTAAAATTGTAGTTTTCTCTACTTAAGGAATGAAAAAGGGGAAAAGAAGAGGAGAAGAGGAGTATTTTGAATTGGAGATGGAAGAAATATGTTACAACTACCCATATTTCCCATTTAATTGATATTTACTTGATTTAATACAAAATTAAAGTAGGAACCAATCATATGTTGACACTTGTCAACATATGACAAGCTTGCTTATTAAGCTTAAATTCTTCTTCTTTTAATTAATTATTATTACATTATTTTTGCATCATATTCATATAAGCATCTTACATGTTATGCATTACATGAATGTACATACATACTATACATAAATTGATTTCCAAAATTACCTTTTACTTTTCATGAAATGATATTTATGTCATTAATCACTACTTAACTTATAATAAATTCTAACTTCATTTAAACTTCCATTTACATATCTTAACATATACTTTCTCATATAATAACATGTATAACATGCCAAAACATCACATATCATATATAAATTCCATCATTAAGCTTCATGAAAAGCATTCAACATAAGCATGTTAAATTCACATCCATAATGCATCTTATGCACATTTTCATTACTTTAACCATATTCTCACTTTCTTTTCATTTCTTTCTCTATAAATTCCATATCATATAGAATTGCTTCACCTTTATATCATTTCATAATATTTTCTCATCTCAATCATTCACGAATCACTTCTTTTGCATTCTCATAGCATAAACATGTCATATATGTTTTTCTTATGCTTACAACTTTTCTATATTTATATTCTTTTTCCATTATTCACCTTTCAACTAATTAAATAATGTATGTATATACATAGTAATTCACATTAGCACCTTAAGAACATTTAATTCACTAATAATCATCCTTAAGTCTATTTTCATTTTATTACCATCTAACATGCATAAATCATATTCTTACCTTATCTTTATACATACATTCACAACTTTAAACATTTTCTATACTTTATTTATTCTCTTACCATGAAATACATGCTTACATATATATACTTTGACATTTAACATGATTAATCTATACTTGCACATTATTATAGCATGATTATAAAATACATATGCGTGCATGAATTTAAAGTGTATACGAGGGTGTGACAAAAAAATCATAAGTACTATTTTTTTCATATAATTTTATTATAGAATTCAATTGTAATAAATTAAAATCATTACTATTAAATTATTAAAACAAAAAAATTCATGTCAGCAAATTTATATCATTTATTAAACTTTTATTTTCTTAAAATTAATTATTTATAATAAAAATGATTAGTTTTAATAAATTTAAAAAATAATAAAATCAACATTTCACTTATTCATCTTTCCTCTTATAATATTAATTAAAAATTTGAAAGAAATGTGTTCAATCAATTTAATTCGCTTAAATTTTATAGTACGAGTTTGAAAATGTTAATATATATTTTAACAATGTGTTATATTGTATAACTTTAATAAATAAAAATCATAAATAATATTTTTATTTATATAATTTTATTATAAAATTAGTTGTTATAAATTAAAATAAAATAAATTTTTATAAATTAGATAATTAAAATAAATTAAATTAAATTTTATAAATTATTTATTACAAGTTTAATATAATTAGTATTTTACAAACTTTAATAATTTAGACAATCAAATTATATAAATCCTAAACAATTATAAGATTTCGATTAGAAAAGTTAAATCATATGTTAACAATGTGTGATATTTTGTAACTTTAATAAATACCTTATATTTTTAAAATTAATCGTAAATATTATTTTCCTTCATATAATTTTATTATAGAATTCAATTATTATAAATTGAAATCATTACTCTTTAAATTATTAAAATAAAATAAAATTAATGTTAGTAAATTTAGATTATTTAATAAAATTTTATTTTCTTAAAACTAATTATTTTTATAATTAGTTTTAATAAATTTAGAGAAATGATAAAATTATTATTTCACTTATTCCTCTTCCTCTTACAATATTAATTAAAAATTCGAGAAAGGTATGCTCAATCAATCTAGTTTATTTTATTTTTATAGTATGCGTTTGAAAATATTAATCTATATTTTATCAATATGAGATATTTTCTAACTTTAATAAATATCTCATAAAAAGTAATTATTTAATTAACAAGTACAAATCAAATTAGTAGTATTTATCTTTGAATAAATTTATTTAGGTAAAAAATTAGATAATATAATATAAATTATAAAAAATAAGCAATTAATAAATATAAATAAAATTAATAGTATTTATTTTTTAAATAAAAATTAGATAATATAATATAAAATATAAAATAATTAATAATTAATAAATACAAATAATATTAACAATATTTGTCTTTGAATAAAATTTCTTTATATAAAAATAAGATAATATAATACAAATTATAAAATAATTAGTAGCTAACAAATTAAATCTTTTAGAAAATAATAAAATTTAGGAAGAGGGGTAAAACTATCTTTTCTAATATCCTCATCCTTATTTTAATATAATACGATATAAAATAATACACTAATTACAATTAATAAATTTATTTTATGCACTAATTTACATTAAATAAAACTTTATTTTATTATGTATATTTGTTAGATTAATTTTTATATTTAGATTTGATAAGTTTTAAAAAGTAATATTTATCTTGATATAAATTTTAAAAACTAATATTTATTTTTAAATTAATATTAAAAAGAAGAAAAATGAAAGGTAAACTTATATTTTCATATCATCTTTTCTTCTTTTATATCTCTTTTCTTCTTTTAGTATGATATACATGCACAATACAATATTGGTAGAGATACAAAATTCCTAACGGGTGTTTTCTTTTTTTTTTTTTCAAGGAGCAAAATGAAGCTTCATGGATAGATATGCCTTATATATTTTAAATGAATTGATATATTAAAATGATAAAAATAAAAATAAAAAGCGTTAAAATGAAAATACTTCGAAACTCTCAACAAAGCACAAGAGATTTGTTCCTGCTTCAGGAAATGATAGAGAAAAAGCCACCTTCTCAGAATCCACACTTATCATCAAGCAGTCTCTATCCAACTACGCCCAGAAAACTTTCTCAATCCTTCTCTCTTCAATTTCTTGAACTTCGCAGCATTTTCCCAACTGCCAGCATCAGCATATATGTTTGACAAAAGCGTATTGTTTCCATTATTCTTAGGCTCAAGCTCAGCCAAATGTCCGGCTGCTATACCAGCAAGACGTATATCCCCATGATTTCTACATGCCCCCAACAATGCACCCCACACAAACAAATCAGGCTTGACAGGCATTGCCTTTATCATATCATAAGCCTCTGATAAATTTCCTGCTCTACCAAGAATATCAATCATGCATGCATAATGCTCCTGCCTTGGAACAATCTTGTATTTCTGCTGCATCAAAAGAAATAAACTTTTTCCAAGCTCAACCATTCCACCATGGCTACAGGCTGTAAGAACAGCTGTGAAACTTAAGTGATCAATCTTCTTTCCTTCCAGCTTCTCCATCTGATTAAAAAGCTCTACAGCTTCGTCACAGTAACCATGATTCGCATACCCAAAGACCATTGAATTCCAAGTAACCGTATTCCTTTCAAGCATTTCAGAGAATAATATCCTTGCTTCGGATATGAGGCCGCATTTAGAATACATGTCAATTAGAGCACTCCTCACATACATATCATCTTCAACTCCAATTACCAACGCATATCCATGCAACTCCCTTCCAAGCCTCGCCTTTGCAAGGGTGGCACAAGCAGGCAAGAGGCTACTAATGGTTGCAGAGTTTGGATAAAACCCAAGTTCTAACATCTGTTTAAACGTAAGCAAAGCTGCTTCATTCTGAAAATTCTGCACAAACCCTGAGATAACTGATGTCCAGGACACAACATCAGGCTTAACACCGTTAATTAACATCAATTCAAACAGCTTTTTAACCATTACCTTGTCGTCTGCTTGTGCAAACCCTGAAATTAAAGTATTCCAAGTCACTAAATCAGGTTTAATATCAAACATTTGCATTTTCTTCACTAAAAAGAATCCTTCTTTAGCGAAGCCATTTTGAGCATAGCCTAAAACCATCGCATTCAAAGCCACCAAGTCTTTTTCTTGCATCCCATCAAACACCTTTCTTGCCTTGTAAACTTGTCTGCATCTTGAATACATATCAATTAACGCTGTATTGACAACAACATCAGATTCAAAGAAATGCCTCAAGATCACAGAATGTAACATCTTTCCGGTTTGTAAATCACGTACATGACCACAAGCTCTAAGAACACTTGGAATAACAAACTTGTTGGGTCTTGACCTTTTATTTTGTACTTTAAGGAAAACAGCCAAAGCTTCCTGATAAAACCCACGTCGAGAATATTCATGGATAAGGGCAGCACATTTGCGGGTGTTTGGTTTGGGAATTTTGTCGAACAGTTCACCGCCGCAAGTAAGTTGTTTGGTTTCTGCGTAGTATGGGAACTGTTTGGTGGCAAAATGAGCAGAAGAAGCCAAGCCGTTACAGATGTAGCGGAAATGAAATAATTTGCCTCGGAATAAAGAAGCGAACTGGTGGAATTTTATAATAGCTGTACTCATCAAGTTCGAAAACTATATGCGTTCCCAAGCGAGCGGTGATCAGTTTAATCCTCGATGCTATTTTAGCAGATGAACATATGAATGGCATCACATTACAGTGGATGGATGTGAATTTAAGGGTATGTTTAGAACGGGACATTTCACAATCCGCTCGAATTTACCTCGTTTCAAGAATTCGATAATACCGAAATTAGAATTTAAAAGATGCTCAAAAAATCAGAAAGGCTATTTTAGTATGATGAAGTACGATAAGAATCCACGTGAATAATTAGGGAGAGACGACGCCGAAAATGCCGAGACCATCCTTTTTCTCACCATCATCAAAAAGATTTTCCTTTGATCAACAACTGATAGGGTTCTTCCAAGATGGACGGATGGCTGCTCTATAGGGTATAAAACCAATCTGCCTGCCTTTTAATATCTCTCCCCAAATCGGAAAAATAGTGATCCGGTGCCGGTATTGTGATCAACAGCATACTCGGCTCTCACTAATCCCAGCTTCGCGCCAACACCGTATGATGAACCGTGACCCATTCTTCTGTATACCTCTGTTGGGTTCCCTTTGACGTCCTTGGAGGTCCCTAGATCATTTCCATGCTCTGCAAATGCGTACACGTGTGTTTTTCTCAATGGTATCCTTATTTCAGCTCCAAGCTGCAGAGGCAACAATAGAAACAGAGAATCAAACATTTGTTTGCTCTTCTTCACGATTTATGAAACCTTGACAAATGATTAGTCGCTTGTTTTGATTTCTTGCCAACATTTTCACATGTAATAGAACCAAGATAACAATAATACATCTTCTGCCACCAGTCACAGTGTGACCCACTGTGTAGTAATGTATTCATTTTACCTCAAGGATGTTTCTGGCAGCTCCTAATTCACCCATGTTGTAGCCTCTTACCGAATAAGGGCCCCCAAGGGTAAATGCATCATAACTTGGAAGATCTCCTACACACGCACCGTAATGGCCATTCAGGACAAGTACCGGTGGCGGTGGTTTACCAGCACCTTCCTCCACTTTCATCAGCGGTATAAACCGTGTGATGCTAAGTTGATGACGGTTAAAAAATGGAAACTTGCTGCCAATTCCAAGGCCTTGGTCTACCTGAAATTCATATGGAAAAGATATGGCTTACTTCTTACTTCCAAAGTTCAAATATGATGTACAACACACAAATTGAGATTAGTAAATATTCTTGTGCGGTAAAAAACAAACCCACTCACCTACATTGCTACCAACTTGTTAAGGCAACAACTACAGTCAAAAGCTTTGTCAAACCGACTTCAATATTTAACAAGGAAACACATGAAGAGGTATCCATTCAAGAGCACAAGAAATGCATAGAGCAATACGATAACTTCCAAAAATTTCCAACATGGTAAGAACATACTCTTTCCCATTTCATATGGTAGCCATAAAACGATATGGTAGTTCTTGGTAGCCAAAACATAATTACACATTTTGTTATCTCCGCGCTCAACTAGGACCTTAATCCCGAGTTACTTGGGGTGACCATGCAAAGGAAAAAGAATAAAGAAAAGGGGAAAAGAAAAATAAAGTTTGGAATATTGTACAACTAAACAACATTTGAGGGTTATCAGCTCAAAAACACACACACAATAAGATTAAAGAAAATACGCTAACCTGAAATACATTCCTCTCACCAATAACGGCTCCATTTACAAACTTAGTGTTATCACGAGTGATATTTGCTTGTAGAAATGTCATTCTGTCAATGCCAGTACCACTGAGGGTTGTTGGAGGTCCATCTACACTAATTCCTCCATTTGGCAACACTCTTTGACCATTTGCAGAGATATGGCTGCTCTCATCTCGTGTCGTAATCTCTTCCACGATAATTCCATAAGTAAATTTACTCTAACGGGTGAAATTCTGTTTCACATATTGTAATAAACATGATAAGATAAATTTCATATATCATAATAAAAATAATAAGATAAACGCCTGATTTAATTCAAAAGTCTTTCTGAAGACCAGCATCGACAAACAGAACAATGCTAGTCACCTCAGTAATGTTAGCTTTGAGGCCAGCACGATCAACCCATATAGGAGGAACTTCCTCAACTCCTGGCCCACCGGTAAATATAGGACTTAGTTTTCGGCTATTGAAACAGCTTGTTCGGAGAGTGCGGTTGCAAGGATTATATACACCATCAAAATACGGATGAACATACTCCAGTTTAAAAGCAAGATCATCCTGAAGTATAAAACATCCAGTTACATTTTCAGATGAGCAATTTAGGTGAAAAATAAGATCATCCCTGAAAAGTATGAGGAAGAACAACAAAATAAAAGAAAGTAATGTGGCATCACCTGAGGTAGGAAGAAATTGCTGGTTGTTATTGAACCAATAATGGATCTATTAAGCCCTTTGATATTCCGGTGTTCAAAAGAAACGGTTCTACCTGGTTGAAATGAAGCCTGGAAAGGAATGTCACAAAATTTTTTCATTACAACTATGATAAATACAAGACTCATATCTGTACCAATTTGAAAACAACTTTAAGTGCATGGCTGGAACACTTACTAATGTAGGACGACCTCCCCTTCCAGGTACAATACTCCACTCAGTGCTGACTTCAGCTGATTTTGGTTCTAGTTCCTTAAGCTTAATCTCAACAATTATTCCTCCCTCATTCTTTTCATCAGGCCTTGGATTTACTTCAATATTGGAAAACAATGCCAATGAGTTTATGTTCCTGAGAGCTTGTTTCCCCACTTCAATGTTGAAATTTTGACCTTGTCGAAGCTGTATTTGACCAGTTTAAAGTACAGTCAGTGAATTGCTGAAGCTGTATAAACAAAAGCTGAGTGCCGGTAAATTGCTGAAGCAGGGCCAATAACAAAAGACAAATAACGGTAAAAGCCTAACATTAAACACTATATATCACATTACAGCAACATCACCTGCAGGAATTGTTAATGTATGCTCTAGAGCATCATGTGTACTTGTACTATACGTTTTCATTAATAATGCATTATTCATTATATAGTACGATGTTTTAAATGAACTTGTTTTACTTGGAGTATTAAACTATATATTGAAGTCCATGATATTGAAACAGTGCAGAAGAATCCATAAAGAGTTTATGGAATGAGATTCTTATTGTATGAAAATGTTCAATATCTAAATATCTCTGATCATAGTATTAATAAGAATGGACATTATTAGTATGGGAAGATCAACACATATTACACTTCCAATTTAGGGATGATTCTCATTCATCATGACATGAGATGTCTAAAGTGAATATGTGGATGAGTAGTATAGTACTAGTT
>CANYBF010687767.1:0-13189 GCA_948192965.1 Dalechampia spathulata
TATTTCCTAGTTTTCAAAAGTTAATTCAATTGGATTAATAGAAACAAACTAGGTGGCGACTCCACACTTATTCCGTTTTTCTCAAAAGTTAAAACCTGTAAAAACCGGAAAAGCCGAGAAACGGATACGTACGCTCACAGTTGGCCAATGTGGTTTTGGTTCCCAAGAAAGACAACAGGGTCAGAGTCTGCGTAGACTACAGGGATCTGAATAAAGCATATCCAAAGGATGACTTTCCTTTGCCTCATATCGACGTGCTGGTCGATAACGCAGCCACTAGTGCTATGTATTCCTTTGCTGATGGATTCTTGGGGTACAACCAGATCCTAATGGCAATTACAGACAAGGTGAAAACAGCTTTCATCACAGAATGAGGGAGCTACTGCTACAAGGTCATGCCCTTTGGCTTCAAGAATGAGGGTGCTACTTACCAACGAGCTGCAACAACCTTGTTGTATGATTTGATCCATAAGGAGGTCGAAGTCTATGTGGATGATATGATGGTGAAGTCTCCTACCAGAGGAGAACATACTACTACTTTTGATAGATTTCTCACACGTGTTGAGAAATATGGACTCAGGCTGAACTTGAAGAAATGCACCTTCGAAGTGATATCCGATAAGCTATTGGGCCATATTGTCAGTCAGAGAGGTATCGAAGTGGATCCTGACAAAGCAAAGTCGATCATTGAGATGCCTATTCCCAGAACTGAGACAGAAGTTAGGGGATTTCTGGGACAACTCCAGTACATCAGCAGATTCATCGCCAAGCTCACTACCATGTATGAACCTATCTTCAAGCTTTTAAGGAAGAACCAACCTATGGTTTAGGATGAGAACTGCTAGTTTGCATTTGAAAGGGTAAAGCATTACCTCTCCAACCCACCGATCCTGCAAGCACCTCGGTCGGGAAAACCATTGCTACTCTATCTAGCCTTAGAAGAGGAGTCAGTGGGTACTATGATGGCTTAAGAGAACGATGTTGGAGTTGAGCATGCTGTTTACTACTTGAGTAAGAAGTTACTGCCAACTGAGTGCAAGTACAACATTGTTGAAAAACTATGCATGGCTATAGTATGGGTTACCAAGAAACTCAGGCATTACTTCCAGTCGTATCAAATACAAGCAATCTCCAAGTTTGATCCTATGAAGTATTTATATGCTGCTCCTTCGCTAGTAGGAAAACTCTCTAGGTGGCTGATCCTGTTGTCAGAGTTTGATATGCAGTATGTCACCACCAAGGTGATCAAAGGCAGAGCAATTGCTGAATTCTTAGCATCTAGGCCAATGGATGACTTTGAGACCTTCAAACTGGACTTCCCAGATGAGCACTTAGGGGCAGTTGACGTCCAAAAATGGCAGTTGCACTTTGACGGTGCAGTCAATAAAAGGGGTGCAAGTATAAGAGTTGTTCTAATCACTCCTGAAGGTGAGCTAATAATGCTTTCAAAGCAGTTGAGCTTCTCAGTCACCAATAATATGGTTGAGTATGAAGCATGTCTCTTTGGGCTAGAAGCATTGCTGATGATTGATGCCAAGGATGTACAGATACTTGGTGATTCGATGCTAGTCATTCACCAATCCACGGTTGAGTGGGAAGTAATGGTTTGCAATTTCAGCTCCTGCCAATTTATTCATATGCCGCATGAAGAAAATTAGATGATTGATGCTTTGGCCACATTGGCTTCAGTCTGTGAGCAACCGCAGAGTCAAATTCAACCTATATTCATCGATCAGTCGAGGATTCCTTGCTATTTTGGAGAATGGGTTATGGTGCTAGACCAGCAAGATGAGACCATATGGTACACTGATATCATGAACTTTTTGAAGACTGGTACTTATCCAGAGGAAGCCAACAGAACTGATAAGCTAGCTCTACGCAGGCTAGTAGTCAATTTCACCTGGCATCAGGGTGTTCTCTATAAAAGAATGGTAGATGGTTTATAACTTCGATGCATATCAAGGAAGGACATTGAATTAGTCATGGAAATGGTACACGCTGGTGTATGTGGGCACTACATAAATGGATTCGCACTTTACAGGAAGATCCTACGCCAAAGATATTTCTGGCTCACTATGGAAACAGACTGCATATAGTTTGCACAGAGATACCATGAATGCCAGATTCATGGAGACCTGAGTCATCTACCACCAGTTGAATTGCAGAATTTGACAACGCCTTGGCCATTCTTAGCTTAGGGAATTGACATCATGGATGAGATTCATCCTAACGCATCTAATGGATATCGGTACATATTGGTAGTTGTTGTCTACTTCTCTAAATGGGTGGAGGTAGAATCCTACGGTAAACTAGGGGCAAGACAGGTTGCCAAGTTTATAGAGAAGAATCTCATATACCGATATGGGGTGCCGCATCATCTAGTGTCAGATAATGAAGTACAGTTCCAGGCTCAAGTTATAGACTTGTTGGTGAAATATGGGATTGAGCACCATCGATCCTCTCCTTACCGCCCTCAAGCTAATGGAGCAGTCGAAGCAGCTAACAAGATGATCAAGCGTATCTTAGCTAAGACGGTACGAACTTACAAGGATTGGCAAGAGCAGTTGTCATTCGCATTATGGGGTTATAGAACCACTGTAAGGAGTCCTACTGGTGCTACCACCTACTCTCTGGTTTACGGCATAGAAGCTCTATTACCAATCAAAGTGGAGCTGAAATCACTTCATGTCATTCTAGAAGCTCAGTTGCCAGAAGTTGAGTGGAAAATGGTGAGGTATGAACAATTGGTCACTATTGATGAGAAGCGACTACAAGCTCTCTATCACCTACAGCTTTACAAGAAGCATATGACAAATGCATTCAACAAGAAGATTAAACCTGTAGCCATACAGGAAGGTGATCTAGTCTTGAAGCAAGTAAGACTGGCTATCTGCGACCCTCGTGGGAAATTCAGACCTAACTGGAAAGGCCCATTCCTAGTTAAGAAGATCCTCTCCAAAGGCGTTGTTCGTATCTTAGATTTGGAAGGCAATGAATTCTCAGAACCTGTCAACCTTGATCGGCTGAAGAAGTATTTTGTCTAGAGCAAAGGGCAAAAGAAAAAGCAAAATAAAAATGAAAAGCCTGGTGAGCTGAAAACCTACATAGGCGGCTCACGTAAAAATTAAGGCAAAAAGAAAAACATTCGCTCGATGAGTTGAAAATTCACTTGGATAACTCATGCAAAAAAAAATTAGAGCTCTTAAAGGAAAAAGGAGAGCACTAAAATAGTTGATCAGAAAATCTCAAACGAGGCTGGTCAATAACAGAGGTTGAGTCTGATGCACATCTGGAACTTCTGTGTTGGTTTTAACATTTTTCATGTAAATGTTTTAATTTCATTAATGCAAATGGATTGCATGTTCATTAACTTAGTCATAAGTAATACAAGTTCCAAACATAAAGCATTATCATCCTTTATTACACATTGTTGCTTAACAATGTCTTGTAGTACAGGATTTAAGCTTGGCGCAGCACCCACAGCTTGTACTCATCATTAGTGGCAGATCCGGCTCTAAGAATCTCCACCAACATTATTTGGCGATGAGGCTAAGTCCTCTCCACATGCTCTACAAAGTAAGGCACCAACCTTCCTCTTTTGAACTCTATCAAGCAAGGTATGGTCTAACGATGGCCATACTGATGACATATCCTAACAGGACTGTAGTGTGTACAACACCTGAATCCCGACAGTGGGGTACAATCTATGTAGGTCATTACAGTCACATACTATATACGCCACCAGGGACAGCTCCACCTGATCTTGCTCTCAGGTCGAGTCCCCATCCATTCAATCCAGCCTTGGAATGACATCATCCTTGCCTCGTTGAAGGCATAGCCCTTCTGCATATGGCTATGAGGAAGGTATCTCTGTGGGTCCCTAGCCGGCGACACCAGAATCTCAAGCTTCTCTTGAAGCCATATATGTAACAAAAATAAAATAAAATAGAAGCTCGCTGAGTTGAAAACCTTGCACAAGGCTTCTCAAGTAAAAGTCAGAGTGACTCACTGAGCTGAAAACCCAAGGGAGCAGTTCAGGAAAAACTAAGGGTCTGAAGCAAAATCAACAACCCGATGAGCCGAAAACCTTACAAAAGGTGACTCATGCAAAATTTAGGGCAAAAATGTAACTTTTCTAAGTTGAAAACCTGCAAAGGTGGCTTAGGATTCTTACCTGTCAAAGAAGTAGACTCCCACTGAAGTACTCAGACTGTCCTCGCTTCACTTTATCCAGGCCAATGATCGTCTCTACTACGATCATAGGAAAAGGGTTCTGACCCTGCATCATTTGGTCTACAATAGGCCTGATCAACAAGTCTCCATGGTCGGATGGATCAACGAACAAGAATTGCGCCAGTAATCCAAACCCAGCTATCCTCAGCCATGAAGGGGTATCTATCAATTTTTGTCCATATAGCTGGAAGAGAGCAACGATATCCATAGAATCTTCTATAGCTAAGAGAGACCTTGCAGCGGTCAGGTCGATGTCAAAGGCCCTCATCAGATACAATTCTGCCTCTCTAGTTGACGCACGCATCATCAACATTGCCGACATCTTGCAAGTGACTCCAAGAATAGCAGCAAACTCTTCATACATCGGATATAGCTCAACATGCCAGAATTGGAATACATGAACCTCCGGATCCCAGAACTACATGGTAGCGTGCAAGAAAGCACTATTGATCGAGACCTGCTGGAAGGTCCTCAAATATTAAAGTCCGATCTCACTTAGGTGATTCCACTCATTATTTCCCCAACGGCGGGAAAGAGCGTGGAAGACAGACAATGATTGTTGAGTCATTGTATATCTAATTTCTGCAAAGAAAAGTATATGAGTTATGTTTTGCCAATAAACGTAAAAGCATGGTGTATTTATAAGCAACAAATAGCATCAGATTCCATTATTCAAAAAACATACAGTACAAGCCTTTGTCTGTTTTTACAGCTGGTACATAATGACCTTGGCGTACTAGGCACGCAATTGCCAGTCTGTAACACATTATTCTACTTTAGTACAGAGCTACAGAGTTCTGACATCATGCATATGAGAGTCTAACGTCGCATCGTCTCTATGCATCATCCTCGCCAGAGTGGTCATCTTCAGGACTAGGGCTATCAGGGACTTTAATGTTGTAATGCTCCAGATGCACTGTCAGTCGAGCAATCTCTCACCCTATTTGCTCCGTCATCTGGATGTAGTGGTCACGCTCTTCCCACTTTATTTTCTTGCTTGACTACAAACACAAGCATATAGGCATATAAGTCATGCATCCATGCATACTCATACACTTGCATTTCATAATAGGTACTCACCTGGACATCCAACATCTTAGATGTATGATAATGATGTAGTCCCATCAGCAATCTTGAAGCATCTTCCATAACATATTGAGGCACCTGCAAGATCAAAATGCATGTCAGACTACCAAAGTCAAAGGCACATCGAAACACGTGTACTCACATGGGTCGTGTTTGGAGGATCAAACTCAATCTTGCTCCTTGCTGGCACTAGGAAGGAAGTCTTATAAGGACACCCAGTTGCATCATAAGTAAAGATCACGGGGTTCTGTGGCCACATCAACTAACCTTCTACAAAGTCTGTCGGACGTCCATATCCTGAGGCACTTTCGGAGTGGCTGACATCATCACCGGTGGGACCACACCCACTCCAGAATCACGAGATCTCTTTGAAGCACTGCCATCTCGAGAATTGCCAACCTCTGATGAACCATGATGTCCACGTCAACTGCCATGGGAAGTGGACCTCCCTCCGATCCTACTAAATCGATCACCCTAGCTTCTACATGTGGAGAGCTCCACAGGCCCCAGCAACCTCAACTGAATGAAAGAGGGGTAATCTACTGGTGAGTCCGATAGACACTCCCGCCTGGGAATGCCAGTTAATCCAGCAAGCACTTTTGGGTCTGTGTTAGTACAAGCTGCCCAGAATATTACACGTGGGGGTGCAACAGGTTCCACCCGACTCTCTGGTCCCAGATACCAGTCCACAACGCGCTCACCTAAATAGAAGAGCCTACTCTCAGGACCCTCCAACAACATATGTTGCTCATCCTTACGCATCGAACTCGTCATATACTCCGGCCTCGGATGCATGTTACTCCAAGGATAGGGACGCACCTATTCCAATAATGAATAGAAATTAGACACCTACACAGGTATTTCTCGAACCATTTCAATACAGTTTAATGCTAATTAAATTGTTTCTCCTTACCTGATCCCAGGTCAAATCGTTGAGGTGCTCCCTCAACTCATCCATTGTGTGCTTGAGCCTCCGCCTTGGAACGCACCACGCTCGCATACGAGGAAAACCAAATGGTACCCCATGTAGAATATCGGGCTCTGGTAGCAGCCCAAACTCATACGCCATGATCTGCAAGGTCAATATGCATAGTTAGCAAGATATAGACAGACACTATAGTAACAGAATTAGCAGAATTCTGCTTACCTCTATGACTTGCCAGCACCCGATGAAGCAGTCCCTACAATGCCTGCTACAGAAATTGAGCCCCTGCATCAAATGGGCTAGACCAGCGCTACCCCAGTCATACCGCCCTATGGACTCCAAATCACAAAGGACCCATAATACAGACATATGCACACTATTTTAGCTATCATTGAATAATGTACACCCCAGCACATATAGCAGAAAGCTGCGGGTATATTGATCTACAGAGATTATCTGACCAAGTTTCTCTGCTAGCACCGCTTCCTGAAGACAGTTGTAAGAAATACTATGCCCTCCTTGCACATTCGGTGATACCCCTAGGAGATCAAAGATTGCACTGTACAACCAACGAGGTGATGTTAGCCTAGCATCAAACTGAACAGGCAGCCCTGCACATTCCAACCCGGTGATTCCAGTAAATATCCCCGGGGTAATCACGACCTCGCCTATCGGTAAGTGGAAAGTATGTGTGGAATCCATCCACTGCTCGATCATGACAGTGATGATAAGCCTGTTGCATCTCTTCTCCATGCCAGTGAAGTAGGAGATATATGGACCAAAGCAGCTTTGGTCCACCCTCATATGGATCTCCCGAGGCAGTTGGGAGTACCATTCAAAGACACCACGGATGCTACCACTGCCTACAACTGTCCGCTCCCTCTGCAAAATACAGAATTCAAGTCAGACTTTAGACTGAATTACAAAGTGCACAGAATAATTTCAGAGGTACAAAGCTCCTCCTCCTAGCCTTAAATGCACCTATTCATGCCTATGAATCCCTAAAATGCGTAATTCTATGAAAAATGATTGAAAAATGGACAATTTAGCATATTTTTCTGTGCTATATGCGCCACACATGGCTTACATGTGGCGCACATAGTGCTATATGCACCACATATAGCCCAAACTCGCGTCGAAAAACCTAATTTTCATCGAACCAATCAGACAAACACGAGCCTACCTAAGCCTAGCTTCAGCCTAGCATAAAATTCTAGCCTAACACAATCCTAAATGCATCAAAAACAACCTAAAACTCAATTTTTAGAAAAATCATAAAAGCCAAAAAATCGAGCCGAGTTACAGAAAACTCCTGCTCGAGAGGAGCTCGAGACCGATGCGAGTCTATGGCCAAAGTCTCCGCAATTGCATTGCCAAAATGGGCTCCAAAATAAGCATCACGAGTTGTAAGCTCGGTTAGAGCATAACTCGAGATAGATTTGGGGTCCCGGGAGGTCAATTGCATCCTAATTCCGGTCATTTCTGTAAAAACGCAAAATTTTTAGTTTGAAGTTTCAGAGAAAATCGAGTTTTGGAAGGGGAAACAAACTGATTTTCGAATGGAAGCCCAGAAATATAAAATTTCCAAACTATGTGTGCCATACATAGAGGAACGTGCACCGCATGTAGAATTTTTTCTAACATGCGCCTGGCACTATGCACCTCTGCTAATGTGCACCTAGGTCCCATTAAGATGCACATGAAAATTAGGCCTTTGGTAAAAATTTGAGAATTTTTGGAGGTCGTTTGCTCCACCGAGCTCAATTTTCACGACCAGCAGTATGTGAAAAATCCAGAAAATCAGTCAAAAGGTAACAAACTGATACTCAAAAATTCAGGTATTTTTCCTGAACTATTTCAATATCAATTTCACTAATAAATTGTTTTCCTATGTTTGGTAAATACAAGAAATTGATCCAGCATACGATCAAAAATAGTCAAGCTTTTGATTTCTGGTCAAGCCGTTGACCAGATAGTGTTGCATTCCGACAGAGGGTCCCAAATGCTAACTTTGGAGACAGACAACACTTATTTAATGGCGCGAGAACAGATTTGATGGTTGATCACCCAGACCCAGTAGGCGGTCACCATTGGTTCCGACGCTGAACTACCTCATCCAGCAGAGATCACAGAATCAAGCCTTTGACTGCAAAATCCTAACGCATAGGCATCTGAACGTGGATTTTAGATGAATTACTTGTAAGGAAGCCATCGATCTTGCAGTGACCACTGGTCAGCCTTGATCCGATAGCCTGAATGTCGGGCCCCCAGTAATGGAGCTGGGATATTTACTGGTCAAAACAATCGACCAGAAATGTCAGAAACCCAGCAGAGGATCCCAGATGCCATTTTTTCGATATCTGACATTTTTATGATGGCGCAAGAATTGACCTAGCATAAAGTCACCCAGGTCCTACAGTTGACCACACGATCCAGTAGTGATCACAGAGCCAAGCCTTTGGTTCCTAAATCCTAACGCATAGGCATCTGAACAACAGCTTCAGATGATTTGCTCACGGCGTTGCCATCAGTCCCATTGAGGACCAATGATCAGCCTTGGTCATCTAGCCCGACCACTAGGCTCCCAGTGGCAGAATTGGGATTATCAGGTCAGCATTGATCTTCCAGCCTGAGCACCGGGCTCCCAGTGGCAGAATTGGGATTTAAGCCTCAACGCAAGCACCCCCATAAGTCTCAGCACGAGCATTAGGCCTCGACACAAGCATTGGACAGGTACGCTTCCTACTCCCTGTGAAAAGTCCTGTTATGATCAGATCTCATTTTGATGACTTACGCTTGTGTCACCTAAAAATGATACTGATCAGGGGGCAAACTATTGACCATGACTTTTCACGCTCGTGCAATTTCGGGCTTATGTTGATTCAGATCGGTTCTAGTCCCTGATATCGACCCCGATTGGGCACATAGGCCTCTATGGCTTCCCTTGTGTATTCTGGTGCACAGAACACCTCAGACCTGGTGGGTCCCACCATGGCACCTGGCGGGACCCGCCACTTTCATTTTCCTATTCTGAGTGTTCTATACATACAGAATACACTTCATTATTGCCAACACAAGGCAAACCGCACGAAATGCAAAATACTGCATTTCTAGCATTTGGTACTATTCACCATGAAAAGTACACAGGCAGGACCCACCACCTTTATTAGCTATTCTGGATGCTCTGTACACACAGAGCATACTGTATTACTGCCTATGCAAGGCAGAGATCGTAGAGTGCAAAATACTACATTATGGGCCCTGGACACTATTCATCATGAATAGTATATAAGTGGGGCCCACTACTTTCATTGACCTGTTCTATGAATTCTGTACTTGCAGAATACATTTCACAACTGCCTTACGTAAGGCACACCCCGTGGTATCGCAAATGCCACATTCTAGGACCATCATGCTGTGGGGCCCACTTAAAGCATTAGTGGGGCCCGCTGCCCCCATTAACCTATTCTGTGTATTCTGTACTTACAGAATACATTTTCCAACTGCCTTACGCAGGACACAATGCTTGGCATCGCAAATGCCATATTCCGGTCCCGCTATGCTGTGGGGCCCACCTAGGGCATTAGTGGGCCCATTACCCCTATTAGCCTATTCTGTGTGTTCTGTACATACAGAACACATTTCATGCCTGCCTACGCATGGTAAACTGTACAAAATGCAAAATATTGCATTTTGAACCTAGGTAACTATTAACTATGAATAGTACACAGGCGGGGCCCGCTTCCCCCCATTGGCCTATTCTGTATATTCTGTACTTACAAAATACACTTCGTCGCTGCCTTACGCAAGGCATACCTCTGTGGCGTTGCAAATGCCACATTCTGGGACCACCAGGCATTAGTGGGGTCCACCATGCATTAGTGGGGCCCGTTACCCACTATAATCTGTTCTGAGTGTTCTTTTCGCACAAAACACATCCCATTTGCTGCCTTACTCAAGGCAAAGTGCTTGGCATGCTATTTGCCACTGCCTAGATCCTTTTGTATCGTGGGGCCCATCGAGGTACTATTCATTATGAATAGTACATAGGCGGGGCCCATCACCCAACTTAGCCAATTTCGAGTGTCATGTACACACACAACACATTTCTACTAGTGCCTACGCGAAGCACGACTCATGGCATCCCGAATGCCACTTTTTGGCCCTAATGGCCTGTTAGGCCTAAAACGGGCCCATTAAGCCAAAACTCGATGTTCGAGGCCGAATTTGAAAAAACTTATAACTGCAAAGTTTCTCGGAACATTGAATAATGCTTATTTGACATATGGCTCACATCCCGTTCGGCCCGTACCTAGCGGAACGCATAGCTACATGCGGTGCGCATAGTGCTATGCGCACCACATGTTGCATAGTAAAGACGTTTGGTCGAGAGCCTTCTCGGGATCGAATTTGGAAAAACTTTGTTCTACAAAGTTGTTCCTTACGTTGAATAACGCTTATAGGCTCAGGGCACATGTCCCGAAGCAACCATAGTGGGCCCTACACGATGGGTTCCAAACTATATGTTGCGCATATAGACCTATGTGCGCATCATGTAGGCTATGTGCTGCACACATAGGTTTAAAAATTTTCAAATTTGGGCAAAAATTACAAAATTGCCACGCCCAAAAATTGCTCTATAAATATAGAGCTCGGGGTTCATCTGAAGGGATCCCGAATTTGCTCTCTAGAGCAGCCAAAACTCTGCCAAAATTATTCCACAATTAATTAGGCCCCTAATTAATTAAATCACTTGGATTTAGGGACAAAAATGGCTTAGTTAAGCTCCCTAAACACAGAAGGAAGCAAGATCAAGGAAGAAAAGCCTCTGCTACAAGGTAAATTCTCCTCTTTTCTTCATTTTCCTTCATTTTTCTTCTATTTTTAAAGGTATATGCGCCACATATAGCTCATGTGTGTCGCACATAGGGCTATATGCTACGCATATAACCCCAAGATTTCAAAGAAAAAGTTGTTTTTCCCCCGATTTTCACCGGTTTTCTTCCCAATCTGGCCATTTCAGCGATGTTTAAGGCCTTTTCATGCCTTAAATGTCCTGGATCTGCCTTAAAACAAGCCAGGTTTTAAATAATTTTAACTTTAAAATTATTTTCTTTGAGTTGGATGCAAATCTACGAGCAAAACTTTGATTTCGGGCTGATCTACCTAGATCGGGGCCGGATCTAGGGTTTCTGCTTGAAAAACTTTGATTTTCTTTCAGTTTTTCAAACTATGTGCGCCACACATACCCTATGTATGGCGCACATAGATATATGTGCAGTGCACATAGATCTTAATTTTCACAGAAAAACCTAGTTTTAACCTGAACCACTTCAGTTTTGAATTTTTCAGTAACTCCAGTAGCTTTTTCATGCACTTGGGGTTCTGGATCTATCAAAAATTATCCAGATCTATTTAATTCTAGCCTTAAAATTAATTATTTCAATTAATTGCTTAATTAATTTTTTTGGTTCATCGAACCGAAGGCCGATTCGTGCTCAAAGTAAGGTACTATCTTCATTAAACTTACGTATTTTTGTCTGTAGATCATTTCTGTACTGACAGATTTAATTTTCTTGTAGATCCATCAACTATGTACACCACATGTTGATCTATGCGCGCCATACACAACCTATGTATGGCGCACATAGCCTGATGCGCGACGTACATAGTTCACGTTTTTCCAGAAAAACCATATTTCGGACCGTATTTTGCTATATTTTTGATGTATTCAGTGGTATTTGAGTCTCATAGTGGCTCAAATATTCTGAAATTGTCATAAAATAATTTTATTTGGTCAAGTGGCTTTCTCCAATAATTTTGATATGATGTTAGCCCTCCCATTTAATTTTACATGATCAAATAAAAATAATTTTGCTTAAAATTATTTTTATTAAAATGAATTTTCACGATCCGACTCGTGTTTATTCTTACAATTATTGCCTAATAATTACTGGATTTTGACTCTTGGTTCATGCTTTTAAATGGCATTGGACTAGTCAATTAAATCCAAAATTCATTTGCCACTAATGAATTTTATTTGTTTATTTTGCATATTAATTCATTCACGCATTTTGGATCGTGCAAAATCAAGAGGAATAGTGCCTGGGAAGGAAGGGATGTTACTTAACGTCCCAAAATATGTATGCAAGGATATTTGTGTAATAGAATAGAATTATTATTTGTTTTGTAATAATTTCCCCTATTATCTTGTGTATATCCCCTAATTCATTCGATCCCTTTCACCGGCCGTTATTATTTTTGATCGTGAATGTTTTATATTTGCTCAAATATATTATGTCATTCATGTCACATGCCATGTCATATGACATAAGCACACACTACTATGCATGTCATGCGTATACTGTATGCCATTACCGTACCATATTTTTGTATGCATATACGTACAAATACACTAATATGTAAATATGCCATCCAATACGCGTAATCAATCAATATGCTTTGCCATGCACATATATGCCATGCCATGTCATATAATATGTCACGTTGTATAAACGCATGTCATACCGTATGTCATACACATACTATATTAAATACACATTCACATACGCACCACTATGCCATGTCATGCATATGTCATGCCATACCTCACTTAACATGCCATGCATATGGTATGCTACAAACTATGCCATGTCATGCATATGCCATGATATACATCATTTCACATCCCATGTCACATGATACAAGCACATTCTACTATGCATACCATGCATATACCATGTCATGCATATGCCATGCCATATATCATCGCACATATCACGCATTTGGTATGTCATACATATAACATGTCATGCATATGCTGTTGGTTTGTTTAGTGATTAAGCAGCGGAAGAAATTTAAAATTTTCATTTTAAAATAATAAACCAAAAGAAGATCTTTGCATCAAAACACAGAGAAACCAGTTTAGAGATTAGAAGTGACAGT
>CANYBF010688007.1:0-19209 GCA_948192965.1 Dalechampia spathulata
AAACCAAAACTTACCCGAAAGGGTAAGTGTCATACCCTAACAGAATCCAAGGATACCCGAACGGGTATGAAACTCAAAATGACAGAAAGACCAAAAATGCAACCCTAAACCGAACTCTGAACTGCACCAGGGTGAACCGGGAATGCCCGCGAAGGCAAGACAACAATGAAATGGATCCGGCTCATCCCAATCAGTCCGAGAGGCTCAAAATTTAGGGTGCAACACATAGCTACTGGTGAGAAAGTTTCATCATAATCAATTCCATATTTCTGACGATAACCCTTTACCACCAAGCAAGCTTTATAGGTAACCATATTACCATATATGTCTATCTTCTTTTTGAAGACCCACTTGCACCCAATGGATTTTATCCCCTCAGGTGGATCAATTAAAGTCCATACTTAGTTCTCTGACATAGAATCCATTTCAAACTTCATGGCCTTTAACCATAAGTCACATTCTGAACTTTTTAAAACTTCATCATAGTTTGTGGGCTCATCATTCTCAACTAATAAGACTTCCTTACTCTCATGAACAAGGAATCCATACCTCTCTGGCATAGTTCTTATTCTAGTTAAGCATCTGGTAGCTTGTGTTTCCATAGGTTCTGACTGTACATCATTAGAATTAATTGGTTGATCTGCTTCATCTTGTGGTAATTGAACTTCATTAAGATCAATATTACTCCCACTATCTCCTTTTAGAAGAAATTCTTTCTCTAAGAAAACAACATGCTTTGAATCAATCACTTTTTATTCCAAAGAAAGATAGAAGTAATATCATATGGTTTCTCTAGGATATCCCATAAAATAACATTTGTCAGACTTTATCTCAAGCTTGTCTAACATTGTCCTTTTAACATAAGAAGGATAACCCCATACCTTTAAATAAGTTAAGATGAGTTTCTTGTTATACCACATTTCATATGGTATAACTTCAACAGATTTTGATGGTACTCTATTCAAAATATGAATAGCAGTCTTTAGTGCATAACCCAAAAATGATTTGGGTAATTTTGCAAGGCTCATCATGGATCAAACCATATCTAATAAAGTTTGATTCCTCCTTTTAGATACACCGTTATGTTGAGGTGTATATGGAGGTGTCCATTAAGATAAAATCCCATTATCTCTAAGATGTTCAAGAAACTCTTGGCTTAGGTATTCACCACCTTAATCGGAATGAAGTGTTTTGATAGTCTTGTCAAGTTGTTTCTCTACTTCATTTATGAATTCTTTGAACTTCTCAAAAGCTTTAAATTTGTGCTTCATTAAGTACAAACATCCATATCTAGAATAGTCATCTATGAATGTAATGAAGTAGTTGTATCCACCTCTGTCATGTATGGACATAAGACCACATACATCTGAATGTATGAGTTATAGTACCTCTTTAGCTCTTTCACTTTTTCCTTTAAAAGATGATTTTATCATCTTGCCTAATAAACAAGATTCACATGTTTCATAAGATTCAAAGTCAAATGAACCTAAGTTGCCTAGTTTGTGCAACTTAGATATATGAGTCTATTTATATGCCCTAGAGGATAGTGCCATAAAAAAAGTGGATCAAGAGTATTAACTTTGATTCTCTTAGTTTAAACATTGCAAATGAGGTCTGTATTATTCAATATATAAATTCCATTCTTAACGTTTGTAGAATAGTAAAACATACCATCTTTAAGCATTAAACAACCATTATTATTGATGGAAAAATTAAATCCTTGTTCAATAAGACAAGATACTAAAATAAGGTTCTTATTTAAACTTGGAACAAATAACAATTATTGAATTCTTATTTTAAACTAGAAGCTAAGTGCAAAATATAGGTTCCTACTTCTAATGTAGTAGTTCATGCTCCGTTAACAACCTTGATATCTGCATCATTCCCACATAGCCTCGTTCTACTGACTAGCCCCTGTAAATCATAATAAATGTTAGATGCATAACCAATATCTAATACCTAACTCTTATTACTAGAAACAACATTAGAGTTAACCTTAATGATAAATATACCTAAAGAAGAAATACAATTCTTCTTTACCAGCTCAAGGTACTCCTTGTAGTTTCTCTTTCAATGCCCATCCTTATTGCAATGGAAACAAATACCTTTAGGGGGTTTCTCTATAGCTTTCTTACCCACACCTCCTTTGGTCTTTAGGGTTAGCTTCTTACTCTTCTTCTTGGCTGTGCCCTTCTTTTTGGTTGGCCTTGAAGAAATAACTACCAGTGCTGCTTTAGCACTCTTCTTATTGGCTTCCTAAGCATAATTCAATAAATTAATAAGCTCAGCGATGGTAGTTTCTCCCTTATTCATTTGATAGTCAAGCATAAATTATGCATAATTATCAGGTAGTGGCTGTAGAATAAGATCAATAGCCAACTCTAGTTTCAATCCAAAACTAAGACCCCCTAGCCTCAATATGTAGCCATGTATCTTAATGCCATATAGGACTGTTGATGACCCCTTTACCATCTTGCACCTAAAGAGTGCCTTTGAGAGCTCAAATCTCTTGGTCCTTGCTTTTTCCTAAAAAAGCATTTTAAGATAAGTAGCTATAGTATGAGAGTTCATAGTCTCACATTACTTCTAGAGATCATTCTCTATAGCTCCCAGCATGATGCTGCTGGCCATCTCATCCTCTTGCTTAAACTTATTGTAAGCATCTTTAACTTCTGTAGAGGAGTTTACTACAAGCATGTATGGATAAGCCTGATCCAGTACATGGGCTATTTGTTTACCTTTCAAAAATTATTTTGATTTAGTGAATCTAGTCTATGTAGTTGGATCCATTTAGTTTATGTTTGAGAATTACGTAGAGATTAGCTTTTCTTGACATTTTCAGAAAAATATAAAGAAAAAGAAGAAAAAGTGTGTCATTAAAAACATCATGTATTTTAAAAACATAATAAGGTCTTTTATTAGTTTTTATCTCCCATTATTTTATTATGAACTAATAGCCCTCAACTACTAATCTGGGAAGGTCGTGCTTTGCCTTCCTTAGTAGGTCAGTATCCAATGACCATTAAGCCTAATCTTGAGTATGCTCAATAAACTAGAACTTAATGTCAATAGGTAGACATCTCTCATGTCAATCATATCTCTATATGACTACTGAATCATTGGGTTCTCAGCTTCTCTTGATACTTATGTTATCTTAATAACATAATCCTTTAAACTAGCCTATAAAATATTTTACCTTGGGTATGCCTAACAAGTTAAACACTTTATTTAAATCTGACCCATTCTTTCACACTTAGATATACCTCATGTTAAACAGGCTTGAGTATGCCTAACAACTTAAATGACAAGAAGCTCTCCACCCTTATCTTAAAAAATGGAAGGCCTTAGATTTATATTCCTTTAAAGGATTTATTTCCTTTTATGTCATTAAAAACATTTAAGGTGGATATGTGCAATTGGTGTACCATGCATGGTCCTGGCTCATGCATGCTATGGTATACTCATATAACTCATACATACATCATTATAATAATTTATAATATGATGATTATGGACTTCTAAGTCTAAGTCAAACCTAGCTTATGCATGATTTTACAAACCCCAAAATTTGAAATAATACTTTTCTATTATAAATTTTTCCTTGGAGTTCCACTTTTGGTCATACCTTTGTTCCTTTACTCCTTTTGTATCTTTTACACCCTATGTAATCTAATTAAAAATTTTAATAGTAGAAACCGCAAGCTACATTTAGGGGGGAATAAATGAGAAGAGAAGTATAAAAAGATTTTAAGGAAAGGCAGGACTCGTAGACTCTATTTACCAAAAAAATAAAATGATGCATATGCTCAATCATATTAGGCTAAGTCCATAATCATCATCATGCTAATCATCCATTCATACATTCAAAATAAATAATCTTCTCATAATGTTTTTTCAATTTTTCAATTTTAAAATTCAAACAAATTTTACCTTTTAAAATAGTTATTGGGTTTACATTTGAAAAACATATGGTTTACATGTATTGAATGCTATTTGAATAAATTATTTATTAAATTAAATAATCATCCAAACAGTAATATATTAATTATTTAATCACACTTTAAATATTAATATATCACTTAGAAATCAAAACAAAAGTCAAAACCAATAAGAATCCTTATTATGCTCAAATTGCTCCTTTTAAGAGTTTTAATTCAAATAAAATACTTATTAATCTCCAAAATTAATAAAATCTCATTTTTAAAACCTTTATTGTATCTTAAACATTAAAATACATGAATTAATGAAAAAATGAGTAATTAGTTTTGAGAAAACCGAATATACCACAAAAGGATTTCTTATGCGCATGTGAACATATTTTCCATTAAATCACATCCAAATCGAATCAAAATTCATTCAAAATGCTCTATTATCAAGTTAAAATATTAAATAATTGATTTATTACATATTTAATAATCAAACATACAATAAAAATGCAAGAACATTAATAATAACACAAAATCCATTCAGACTTTCATTAAGAGCATGCGCAACATATGAATTTTTATCTCATAAAATTTCCACATATGTATATGATTTTTTTGATATAAAACTAATTTAATTCAATGAAGAATAACTTGTAAAATTTCAAATCCAAATTCAAACATTGGTTCTTTCAAAATTGAAAATGTCGCAAGCCATAATAAGTGAAAAAACTAAAATTTCATGTGTTCTATGTATAGATTGCAAACCAAATTGCTCTGATACCATTGTTGGTTTATGAAAACATGTTTAGTAGTGGAAGATGTAATTTAAAAATTTTTAAATTACATCTTCCACTGCTAAACATGTTTTCATAAGCCAATAATGACATGATGGTTAAGTCTCCCACCAGGGGAGAACATATAGCTACTCTTGACAGATTTCTCACACGGGTTGAGAGGTATGGGCTTAAGTTGAATCTAAAGAAGTGTGCATTAATAGGCAAGTTGCTAAGTCATGTAATTAGTAAAAACGGCATTAAGGTAGATCCCAACAAGGCAAAATTAATCTATGGGATACCTATTCCTAGAATTAAGACCAAAGTTAGGGGATTTCTGGGATACCTCTAGTACATCACCAGGTTCATTGCTAAGCTCACAAGCCTGAGTATGAGCACCTTTCAATCCTAGCATGAGCACCTCAGTTAAGTTCTCCTTTATGGATCACTCTTTTCCCTAATGGAGTAGTAAACCTCAACATAAGTATCTTACATGTATTATCCCTAATGGATCACATCCTCTTCCCTAGCGGAGTCATGAGCCTCATCTTGAGCATCAATCAAGTAAAGTTCCTAAATTTGGGTGAAAACCCATATTGTTATTAGGTTTCATCTTATCAACTTTTGATTGTGTTGTTCTAAGATGATCCTTATTAGGGGGTAAACTTTTGACACTGCATTTTTGCCCTCCGCATGTGCATGCTTAATTGCCCCTTTTGGGCATGTATTATAACTTGTTTCCTTATTATGATGGCTTGATATGGGTTTTTATTCCTAATATTAAGTTGAATACATGAACTTGGTTCCATTACATGTCATTTACGCCTATGGTATGCTAACCGTTTGCCCCATGCAAGATGGCACTCTTGGTAGGTCTGCAACTATTTTAGTTAGAGGAAGGGACTTTATCCCATATCACCAACCTAAGATTGGCAGACCTCCTAAGGCTCCTATAAATACCCTTTGGTATTAGCATTAAACATAGACATTCTAATATAGAATAACATTTTAATTCTAAGGCATAAGCTCTTTCGAATTTCAATACACCTAACTAAGCATTTAATTAGATTTAGTGATAAATTTGACTCACTAAAATTCTTAAGCATTTTTGTATTTAGAGGGGGATTTTGCTAGCCTTGGTAAGACACTCTTTCTCCCATTTTATTTTTAATGTCATGCTTTGGTTACCATACCAAAAGTTATAATCTCAGTTAGGGTTGCCTATAACCTAAATAGCTTATAACAATGGAACAAAAGTCATTTACATTTATGCTTTTTTTACTTTTTTTTTTACCCGATGAACATAATGTACATTACATATAGCATTATACATCATATATATCACTTTATTTGAATATGAAGTATTATGCATATTACAATTTTTTTTAATGTACGACGTATATTATGTATTATACGATGCATATACTTGTTTGGGTTGGTTAAAATCCTTTTTTTACTTATATTTTAACACAACTTTGAATTTTAATGATATTTATAGCCTGATAATGATTTAAATGCATTATTTCATCACTCCAAAATTGAATTTTATTTGAGTTAAATGCCATTTTTTACTTACTTGCTTACGTTTGACATGATTAGATTCCATTGTGTTTGATCTAAATCCTAGTTGATGCTAATGGTATTAGGATCCTCAACTATGGTTTTCATGATCTAAAATTATTGATTATGCTATCATATCAGTGTATTTTACTTGTTTTTTCAATTAAAATATAATTTTGATTGATTTTTAAGTTTGTTACCATTACAAACGCTAATTAGTTGCTATTTCCAAATTTTAAGTGATGTTGCAAAAGGATCTTAAAATCTTCCAATTATAGTATTTAACTTTACTGTCGTGTTTAGCATATTGTCATACTTAACTTTATTATCATGTTTAGCATTATTGCCATATTTAGCTTTACTGCGATGTTCATCATTCTTGCCATATTTAGATTTACAACCATGTTTAGTATACTTGCCATATTTTGCATTATTTCCATATTTGACACTTTTTTACATTATTCTCATATTTAGAACTTTCCTTTTTTGTACTTTCCATACCCATGCATTAGGACTCATGCTACTCGAGGATTTTCTGAAGTGGAGAAGATGTTACAATATATCTTGGAATTTATGTAAAAATGAAGACCCCTATGTAATAGAATAGCATTATTTTATTATGTTTATTTTCCTTGGGTTATATTATTTTTACATCTCCCATGTGTCCCCTATCTCTCCTATCCTTTCGACTAGTCATTATTCTTAATGTTTTATTTGTATATATGATTTTGTTTTACTTTGCTATTATATTTACCATATCACATGCCACTTCATACACAAATCCTATGTCATATGTCATTATGTCATATCACTTTCCATATGCCATGTTATGTCATTTACACCATGTCATATGCTATTATGATGTGCCATTATGTCATGCCATGTCACATGCCACATCATACACATATCACTATACTATATCATGCATATGTCATGTTATCATATTATGTCATCACTTCATATGTCATGTCATTATATTATATCATCACTTCATATGTCATACATATACTATACCATCCAAATATCATATAACCTTATATAACATTTTACTTTGCTATGTTATGCTACGCTTATCGCTATGACATACTGCATTACATGATTACTTCTACGCTCTTGCTTACTAGCTTGCCTAGGGCAATTAATCCTAATTATAATGGTAAAATCAATCTTTGAAACTCATAGAAATAGATCTTCATCACCTAAACCCATTTCTAAAGGGTTTAACTTAGCACTCATGCTATGGGTCGATTAAACCAAATCTAGAACCATCCAGTGGTGACTCCTTACAACTTTTTCAAGTCCATGTCATTCCTTAAGGAAGCCCCTTGAGAAGATTATCCTTTTCATTCCAAGTGGATCCTCAGCCTATGAGTTTTGCAAGCCTCACTTTGGGTCATAATGAAAGCCATGCCCATAAGTACATCACTAAGAAGGTGATCAAAGACATAGTAATTGCCAAATTCTTAGTATCTATACCGATGGATGACTTTGAAACTTTTGAATTGGACTTCCCAAATGAATACTTGGGGGCAATTGATGCCTAAAAATGGCAGTTGCACTTTGATGGCACCATTTGGGAATTTATAATGCTTTCGAAGTGGCTAAGCTTTTGAATCATTAATAACATAGTTGAGTATGAATCATGTTTATTCAGGCTCAAAGTACTCTTAATGATCAGTGCCCAAGAAGTAAAGGTATGTGGTGATTAAATGTTTATCATTAACCAATCCAAAACTAAGTGGTATGTCAGGGAAGAATGGCTCAAGCCTTATACTAAATACATTAGGCTCATGATTTGTAATTTCAAGTCATGTAAGTTTATTCATACTCTAGATGATGGGAATTAGATGGATGATGCTTTGGCCATATTAGCCTCAATATATGAGTGATCACAGTGTCAAGTTTAGCTTATGATGATTTAATAGTTACTATAACGGATAACACATTATGGTGTTAGACCAGTAAGATAAGACTCAATGGTATGCTGATATCATGAATCTTTTGAGAGTTAGTTCTTATCTAGAGGAAGTTAATAAGATTGATAAGCTAGCTTTGCAAAGGCTAGCAGTTAACTCTACTTGGCATTATGGCTTTTTCTAAAAAATAATGGCTAACTTTACCTGGCATTAAGGCTACAATCAAGAGGATCTTGGCCAAGAAAATGCAAACTTACTAGGATTGGTATGAGTAACTGCCAATTGCTCTATAGGATTATAGAACCACTATAAGTAGTCCAACTGGTGCTACCCTTTATTCTTAGGTTTATGGAACAGAAGCTGTATTGCTAGTTGAATTAAAGCTGATGTCACTTTGGGCTATTTTGGAAGCTCAATTGCTAGAGGCTAAATGGAAGAGGCTAGATATGAACAGCTAGTTGCTATTGATGAGAAGTGGTTGAGGGTATTCTATCATTTATAGCTTTATAAGAAATGTATGGTGAATGCATTTAATAAGAAGGTCAAGCTTGTTCTCATATGGGAAGGTCATCTAGTTCTAAAGCAAGTTAGATTGGGTATCCGTGACCTACATGCAAAGTTTTGACTTAATTAGGAGGGCTTACTCCTAGTTAAGAAAATTTTATCCAAAGGCACTATCTGTATCTCAAACTTATAGGGTAACGAGTTCTTCAAACATGTCAGCTTTCATTAATTGAAGAGGTATTTTATATAGAGTAAAGGGTAAAAAGAAGAGCAAAAATAAAATAAAAGTATGGTGAGTTAAAAACTTGCATAGGCAATTCATACAAAAATTAAAATAAAGAAAAATGATTGCTTGATGAGTTGAAAAACCACTTTAGTGGCTTATGCAAAAATTAAAGCTCTTAAAAGGAAAAGGATAGCATTAAAATAATTAACAATAAATTATTACAAGGAACTGACTAATAAGAAAGGTTAAATCTAATGCATATTAAGGCTTTTATGCTACTTTTAACATTTTCATGCAAATGGAACACATGTTCATAAACTTAGCCATAAGTAATACTAGTTTCAAACATAAAACACTATCTTTCTTTACTGCATATAATTTGGTTATCTAATAGTTTATGCAGTATAAAATCCTAAGTGTGGCATAACACCCATAACTTATACCCTTCATCTACAGTAGATCTAGTGTCAGGGATCTCTACTGGCATGATCCTATAGCAAGGCTAAGTCCTCTCTATATGCTCCAAGAAGCAGGATAGTAGTTGTCCTCTTTGGAACTTTGGTAGCGATCAAGGAATATCCTGTACGTAGCTATACTGACAATAGAATTTAACAAGATAAGTAAGTACAACCTATGGATCTTGGCAGTGGAATACAATCAATGTACATCGTCACTTTCACATACTAGATGTGTTACAAAGGATAGGTCTACCTAACCTCACTCTCAAATATGGCCCCCATCCATATGAACTAGCTGTTGAATGTCAATATCGTTGCCTTACTAAAGGTGTTACCTTTCCTCATGTGCCTATGAGGTGCATATCTCTATGGATCACCTGTTGGTGGTGATAAGATTCTCAGCTTCTCCTTGAGCTAGATCTAAAAAAACCAAAAAATAAATAGAAAAGCTTGCTAAGTTGAAAATCTTGCAAAAGGTTACTCATTTAAAAATTAAAATGACTCACTGAATTAAAACTCTAAGGGGGCAATTCAGGTAAAAATTAGGGTCTAAAGTAAAATTAGATAACCCAAATCCAATCCAAAGATTTTCTATACCATGATTATTGAAAAAGGGGTTCAACCTTACTCCATCTAGTCTATCATTATACCAATTATGAAATCCTTATGGTCAGATGGGTTGATGAATATAAACTGTACTAATAGTTTGAATCTTACTACCCTCAGCTATGAAAGGGTAGTCACCAGCTTATGGTTGCACATTCAAAAGATAACAACAAGATCATAGAGCCCTTTGTAGTCAATAATGACCTTGTTGTCATTAGGCTAATATAAAATGCCTTGATCAGATAAGGGATTGCATCCCTAGTAGGCATCGACATAGCTAACATTGTCATCATATTACAAGTAACTCCAAGGATAGCATCAAACTCCTCATACATTAGATATAGCTCTACATGTTTGAGCCAAAAGATATGGGTCACTGGATCCTAGAATGTAGAAAAGTAGTGTTGATGGAGACTTGCTGGAATATCTTCAAGTAATGGAGTCCAAACTCACTTAGTTGACTTAACTCAGTATCACCCCACTGATGAGAGATGGTACGAAAAATAGAGAGTGATTGCTAAGTCATTATCTATTCTTATATAAAAGAATAGACAGGTTATGCTTCAGTAGAGAGACATAATACATAATATTATTATAGAAGAATAAAAGCAAGCATTTTAGGTTTCACTATCAAATACAGATGATACAGAGTTTAAGCAGTCTATAGTTCTCAATGTTTTTACACTATATCTCGAGTGTACTAGGCATTCATGTTATGCCAGGCTACATTACTCTATCCTACATCCTAACACAAAAGCTATAGAGTTTTGACACCATGCATATGGTATCTTATATCAAGTTTGCTCTAGGCATCATCATCTTTTAACTATTTCTTATCCCAACTAGGTCTATTGGGGACCTTAATGTTGTATCACTCTAAATGTGCTATCAGATAGGCGATCATTTTACCCATTTACTTAGTCATCCAGGTATCCCACTCCCCCTACTTTGAGCATTAACTTATCTAAATTAACACAATCATGCAGGTATATAGCTCATGCATCCATGCATAAGCATCATAAACATAACCATAACAGGTACTTACTTGGACGTCCAACATCTCAGAGCTATGATAGTAGTGCAGCCTCATGCTATCAGCCATGACATCACAAGCCACCTACATTGGTTAAGAAAATGCCAGATCAGTTGAATCAGTAGCATGCTAGTACACTTAATCTACTCATATCAGTGGTGTTTAGCTTATCATATACTAATGCCCTTCATCCCTCATTGGTACCAGGATAAATGTCTCATATGGGTGGCCTAGCTCATCATACATATAGGTCAATGGGTTATAAGGCCATATCAGCTGACCCTCAATGAAACCCTAGGGATGCTCATATCAAGGTGGCACATCTGGACTACTAAGCTCTGGTCTTGATGGTATCACTCTAGATATAATACTAAATGATCCCTTTGAGGCATTACCACCTCGAGAACTATGAATGACTAATGAACTATGGTTTCCACCTCTACCACTAGAAGTGTCAAGTTTGCCGCCAAATTTGCTTGATCTATCATGTTATTCTCTGTATATGGATAGCTCAACGGGCACTAGTAGCCACAAATGTATGAAAGCCTTACAGTACATTGGTGACTCTAATAGGTGCTCTTTCCTGAAGATGCCAGTCAATATGGTAATCACATCTAGGATTATGTCAGTACAAGAAGCCTAGAACATAGCTTGTAGTGGTGCGGCAAGCTCCATATGTCCCTCTAACCCCAGGTGCCAATCAATAATGCACTTGCCTAAATAGAAGAGCTAACACTTTGGGCTCTTTAGTAGCATGTGGTGCTCATCCTTACAAGCCAAGCCAGTAAGATATTTTGAATGAGGGAATAAATTACTCAAGGGGTAGGGGCATACCTATTCCAAGTAAAAATAATAATTAGTTAGACACATGTATAGGTATCAACTAAACTAGCTCCATTTAGTTTTATGCTAACAAAATTGCTTTCTATGATGGTGGTAAATGCTAACAAACAATAACAACAATAATCGGTTAATCACCTTAAAACCATCAATTATTTAACCTTGATCCAGCAATTGATCACTCAGGCTCTATAGTTGACCACTCAATCTAGTAGTGATCATGAGATTAAGCATTTGATCCAGCAATTGATCACTCATGAGGAATAAGGCACATGAGTTAAAGTATAATAATTCATAGTTAAGATAACCTTGATATCTTAAGTTTAGAGATACTTGCATTACTGATATTAGTGAGATATGTATTTTATAGACATAGATTAATAATCTATATGAAATCTTACTGACAAGGCCTCTAATGAACCAGTACTATATTGTTCATCCATATGTATACTTTAGACAACTCATGTCATAGTCAATGAGAATCACCCTTTGATGGAAGTATAACATGTGTTAATCTACCTGCATTAATAATGTCCAATATTATTAATACTATGATCAAGGTAATTGAGATATTGAGCATTTGCATATAATAAGAATCTCATATCAATTACATATAAAACATGATGCTCTAAAGTATACACTAACATAATAGTCTTAGATGGCTTTAAGTGTGAAGGCTAGATCCCAAGCTTGGCAACACCTTGTATGGGCAGACATTAATGCTAGAACTATCTCCACCATGACATAAAGAGTGGATGACCTTAGTTGGTAAATCTAAATTAGAGAAGATAATCATGCTAGATTTCAACTCCTAATTAACCAACTGACTCTTTATATGGAAGCTAAAGGTAGATGTAGAAATCCTTATATTGGAGAGTACCTTGACGATGACCCATTGATAGTACTAGGAAGATAGGACCAAGTCCTAGCTACTGATGTTAGCCTATGTCTTCTTCAATTATTTGATAATGACATTCTCAAGCTAGGCAACCTCCTTACCCTTATTAATAGGTTGTAGGGCCAATAAACTACTAAGACTAGCCCATCTATAGTGAGATCAACCTTAGTTAGCTTCTTCATAGCATCTGATTTCTTTCCAAGGTTGGGAGGAGTAAACTCCTTACCACTTCGGGTCATGTTATGAACCCAAGAGGATATATTCTTAGCACCTAATCCCTTCTGTTGCTTAGGAGCTTTAAGTATTAGCTTGGGTAATTTGTGAGTCCTGACTAACTCACCCTTCTTAAATTTTTGAACTCTTGTCAATTAAAATTTAGTGGCTTCCTGAGTAGCTACAAACTCATCTTCTAAGCGATTATACCAACTATCAATGGCATCAATATTAAACCCACTACTAAGCCTGAAGCCAAAAGTCTCATAATATCCTCATTGCTAAGGGGAGAGAAGGAGCTAAGAACAAGGGATTCTAGGAACCCTAATTGGATCATGTAGGTATGGTTGGCTTTATCATAGTTAGGTAGAGGGTTTGGACTTCTCATAGTCTTTAAGTTCACGTGAGTCAATAAGATCTTGAATAACCTGCCTGAGAGAGTGGTAGTCATTGATATTATGGGCATGGTGTTAGTCATAGTGATAATAGGTTTTGGTGTCTATTATGACTATATGTGGAGTTTAGAAATTTAGCTTTAGTGGTTTGATGAGGTTGGCTTTGAAAAGGTGCCTAAAGACCTTGGAAAGAGCCATCCTAAGATTTGAGTACCTCCAAGGTTAGCTAATGTTTCAGAGAGTTGGGTTTGGTGACTATTATTAATGTATGCTCTAGAGCATCATGTTTTATTATAATTAATTGAACGATTTATCAATAAAAGGCATTATTCATTATTCAATTTACTTGAAAGGTTATTAACTAAATAATGAATTCCAAGATATTAGAACAGTACAAAGGAATTCATAAAGAGTTTATAAAATGAGATTCTTATTGTATGTAAATGTTCAATATCTAAATTATCCCTAATCAATGTATTAATAAGAATGAATATTATTAATGCAGTTAAGATCAATACATGTTATGCTTTTTTTAAGGATGATTCTCATTCATCATGATAAGAGTTATCTAAAGTGAACATATAGATGAGCAGTAAGGGACTGACTCATTGGAGGCATTACTAATGAGATTTCATATGGATAATTGATCTATGTCTGTGAAATATATCTCACTCATATCAGTAGTGCAAGTATCCTTAAGACTTGAGATAATAAGGTTATCTTAATTATGGATCACTGTGTTTTGACTCCTATGTTTTATTCCTCCAGAGGAGGCATTTATAACTTGGAGGTTGGATATAGTGTGAAGTAGTTTAAGGTATTTACTTATCAATAAAGGATTCACCATGCTAGATTAAATGTAAGGGTTTTATCTCATTGATTCATGTAATATTCTTTATTCAGGAATCTCTGGCCAGAGTAGAATGCATATCGATGAATGAGTTTCATATAGGTATTTTTAGAATAAATATTATGGCACATGAAACATCAAATTCAGAGCATGATCTAACACACTTGATTATGCATTGAGTTGACATTTATACATACTCAAACCTAAATAAGATAGTGGATGGTGAAAGGAGTTTACTGCATGGAATATGATATGGAAGGGTTGTAGTCAAACTAATGGCCTCTTGGCATTTAGGTAGTCATGATGTGTGACTAGACACTACTCATGATTTAAATATGATATTATTAAATGGAGTTTAATAATAGATTCATATGTTACCAACATGTCAATAACTCAAAAGGTCGCATACTAAAAGTGAGAGGAATGATAATCATGAATGGATGTTGATAAAATAATGTTTCATGGTTATAATATAACTTATAATTTTCATTTTCATTAGAAATATCATGAAAAGAGCTTCAATTTGATACCAAGATCACTGAAATCTGATAAGTAGAACTTAAGATACAAGTGATTTAAGATGACATATTCTACATGCATGGTATATGTAGATTTGGACAAAACTAAATTAAGTAATAGCCAATATGTGATTATCACATGACTTATTCATGTATGATTAATTAAAAGGAAGTGAGCATGATTATCATGTGCTTCTTGAGGGATTTTAAGTCATGCACATGCATATGACTTAAGTAACCTAAAACCTAATTAGGTTTTTATAAGTTATCTACCATAACTTTTAGGGTTACTAGAACAAGCAATTTTGCCTGCCTCCTTCCCCCATTGGTTCCAAGCAATTAGAAGCTCAAGAACAAGAATATTAATTCAGATTTTTGATAGAAGATCAATAAGAATACATCTTTCTCTTCATCCATTCCTTTTCTATTTTGTTTTACTAGTCTCTAAATAAAACTTATAATTTTGGTATCATTCCATTACTTATGTGGATAGTTTAGAGATCCACTACATTGGGGATTGAAAAGTTTGCTACAACTTTTCAGAAGGACAAGAAAGAAGGAGATATACTTAAAAGTGAGTTTTTCAATCTCTTCTTTGATAATCTTTTCTGTGTTTGATGTATTCTATGAATAGAATTGCTAGATCCATTGTAAAATATGTTTTTAAAAAGTTTTAAATTATACCTTCCACTGTCAAACACTTTTTCACAAACCAACAGTGGTATCAAAGTGTTTTGGTATTGCAATTTATGCATAAAATATATAAGATTTTGGTTTTTGATTATCATTATGGCTTAAAGTTTTTTCAATTTTGAAGGGTTTATTGTTTAAATTTAGATTTGAAATTTTAACCACTTATTCTTCATTAAATTAACTTGGTTTTTAAAAAAACCAAATATATATGTAGAAATTTTATGAGATAAAAATTCATATGTTATGCATGCTCTTATTGAAAATCTGAATGGATTTTTTATGTTATTCTTAATGTTCTTGATTCATTATTGCGGGTTTAATTGTTGGACATGTAATGAATCAATTAATTATTATGTTAACTTAATGATGGAGCATTTTGAATGAATTATGATTCGATTTAGATGTGATTTGGTGGAAATCATGTTCATATACGCATAGGAAGTTCAATTTTGGTATATTCAGCTTTTTCAACATTAATTGCTCATGTTTTTCATTAATCCAAGTATTGTAACGTTTTATGCACAATAAAGGTTTTAGAAATGAAATTTTATTAATTTTTGAGATTAATAAGCATTTTATTTGAATTAATTAAAAGGAGCAATTTGAGTATGATAAAGATTCTTATTAGTTTTGACTTTTGTTTTGATTTCTAAGTGATATATTAATATTTAAAGTATGATTAAATAATTAATATATTACTGTTTGGATGATTATTTAATTTAATAAATAATTTATTTAAATAGATTTCAAAACATGTAAACCATATGTTTTCAAATGCAAGCCCAATAACTATTTTAAAAGGCAAATTTTATTTGAATTTTAAAATGAAAACACCGAAATGACATTATGGGAATGTTATTTTTAAAGCATTTTTGAATGTATGGATAGATGATTATATGGCATGATGGTGATTATGGACTTAGCCCAATATGATTGAGCATATGCATCATTTTATTATTTTTAGTAAATAGGGCCTACGAGTGCTACTTTTTCTTTAAAATCTTTTGTACTTCTCTTCTCATCTACTCCCCCTAAATGTAACTTGGGGTTTCTACTATTGAAATTTGTAATTAGATTACATAGGTTGTAAAGGAGTTATAAAAGGAGGCAAAAAAGGAGTAAGGCATGACAAAAAGAGGAAACTCTAAGACTAAATTTATAAGAGAATAATTTTATTTCAAATTTTTGGGATTTGTAAAATCATGCATAACCTAGGTTTGACCTTAGACTTAAAAATCAATAATCATCATATTACAAATTGTTATAATGATATATGTATCAGTTGTATGAGCATGCCATAGCATGCATGAGTTAAGACTATGCATAGTTCACTAATTGTACATACCGACCTTAAATGTTTTTTTATAACATAAAAGAAAATAAATCCCTCAAAGGAATATAAATCTAAGGCCTTTTGTTTTCTAAGATAAGGGTGGAGAGCTTCTTGTCATTTAGGTTGTTGAGCATACTCAAGCCTGTTTAATATAAGGTATATCCAATTTTTAAAAAATGGGTCAGATTTAAATAAAATATTTTATTTGTTGGGCATACCCAAGGTAAAATGTTTTATAGGCCGGTTTGGGGAATTATGTTATGTAAGATAACATAAGTATCAAGAAAAGTTGATAACCCAATGATTCAGTAGTCATATAGAGATATGATTGACATAAGAGATGTCTACCTATTGACATTAGGTTCTAGTTTATTGAGCATACTCAAGATTGGGCTTAATGGTCATTAGATACTGATAAATTAAGGAAGGCAAAGCACGACCTTCCCAGATTAGTAGTTGAGGGCTATTAGTTTGAAATAAAATAGTGGGAGATAAAAAATAATAAAAAACCTTATTATGTTTTTAAAATACATGATGTTTTTAATAATACACTATTTCTTCTTTTTCTCTAGATTTTTCTTCTTTTTCTCTAGATTTTTCTAAAACAGTCAAGAAAAGTTGATCTCCACAGAATTCTTGAACATAAACTAAATGGATCCAACTACATTGACTGGATTTACCAAATCAAAATAGTTTTGAAAAGCGAACAGACAGTTCATGTACTGGATCAAGCTTATCCATGCATACCTGTAGCAAACTCCACTGAAGAAGTCTGAGATGCTTACAATAAGTTTAAGCAAGAGGGTGAGATGGCCAGCAACATTATGCTGGGAGCTATGGAAAATGACCTCCAGAAGCAATGCGAGACTATAAACTTTCATACTATGGCTACTTATCTCAAAACGCTTTTTAAGGAAAAAGCAAGGATTGAGAGATTTGAACTCTCAAAGGCACTCTTTAGGCACAAGATGGTAAAGGGGTCATCAGCAGTCCTTCATGGCATTAAGATGCATGGCTACATACAGAGGTTAAAGGGTCTTGGTTTTGGACTAAAACAAGAGCTGGCTATTGACCTTATTTTACAGTCATTACCTAATAGTTATGCATAATTTATGCTTGATTATCAAATGAATAAGGGAGAAACTACCATTCCTAAGCTTATCAATTTGTTGAAATATACTCAGGATGTTAATAAGAAGAGTGCTAAAGCAGTACTAGCAGTTAGTTCTTCTAGGCCTGCCAAGAAGAAGGACATAACTAAGAAGAAGGGCAAGAAGCCAGCCCTAAAGACCAAAGGAGGTATGGGTAAGAAAGCTATAAGGAAAACCCTCAAGGGTATTTGCTTCCATTGCAATAAGGATGGGCATTGGAAGAGAAACTGCAAGGAATACTTGGAGCTGTTAAAGAAGAATGGTGCATCTTCTTCAAGTATTTTTATGATTGAGGTTAACTTTAATATTGTTTCTAATAATAAAAGTTGGGTATTGGACACTGGCTATGCATCTCACATTTATTATGATTTGCAGGGGCTGGTTAGTAGGAGGAGGCTGAGTAAGAATGATGCAGATATCAAGGTTGCTAATGGAGCACGAGTTGCTGCATTAGAAGTAGGAACCTATATTTTGCACTTAGCTTCTGGTTTAAAACTAGAACTCAATAATTGCAATTTTGTTCCAAGTTTACAGAAGAACCTTATTTTAATATCTTGTCTTGTTGAACAATGATTCAATTTTTTCATAAATAACAATGGTTGTTTAATGTTTAAAGATGGTATATTTTACTATTTTATAAATGTTGAGAATGGAATTTATATACTGAATAATATGTACCTCATTTGTAATATTTAAATTAAGAAAATCAAAATTGATACTTTTAATCCACTCTTTCTATGGCATTGTCATCTTAGCCATATAAACAATACTCGTATGTCTAAGTTGCACAAACTAGGTAACTTGGGTTCATTTGATTTTAAATCATATGAAACATGTGAATCTTTTTTATTAGGGAAGATGATAAATTTGACTTTTAAAGGAAAAGGTGAAAGAGCTAAAGAGGTACTAGAACTCATACATTCAGATATATGTGGTTCTTGTTAGTGTATGCTCTAGAGCATCATGTGTATTTGTACTATACGTTTTCATTAATAAAGGCATTATTCATTATATAGTACCATGTTTTAAATGAACTTCTTTTACTTGGAGTATTAAACTATATATTGAAGTCTATCATATTGGAACAGTGCAAAAGAATCCATAAAGAGTTTATGGAATGAGATTCTTATTGTATGCAAATGTTCAATATCTAAATATCCCTGATCATAGTATTAATAAGAATGGGCATTATTAGTATGGGAAGATCAGCACATATTACACTTCTTATTTAGGGATGATTCTCATTCATCATGACATGAGATCTCTAAAGTGAATATGTGGATGAGTAGTATAGTACTAGTTCATTGGAGACCTTG
>CANYBF010688188.1:0-10733 GCA_948192965.1 Dalechampia spathulata
ACCCCACTACACCTCACCCCCACCACACACATATATATATATATATATATATATATATATATATATATATATATATATATATATATATATATATATATATGTATGTATGTTGGTTTCTGAATCTGTTGAAGTTTAATTACAAGTTGACTTGAAGAATGCTAAACTCCATATCATTAAATTAACATCAGAATTAGACATCTTTATTTGATTATGGAAACACCCTATCTCTGGCATCCACACTGTAACACTTGACTTGTTATGGTCAAGTCTCCCCATCAAAGTTACATCAAAGCATCACCATCTAAACCGCTAATATCCAACAACAACAGACCGAATCCAGAATCGGACAAACCAAGGATCGAAACCTTATATAACTTACATCTCTGTTCGGACACACCCCAAGTGTGCAGCCGTATACTTGCCTAGACAAAAGCTAAATGGCAAGCACCAAGCCTGGAACCGATTTTCCGACCCGATTGGAGAGGCTACTCTCCCAAACTGAAGTGCAGTGATCAGAAGCTGGTGATGAGGAAGAAGATGACGACGATGATGATGATAGAGGAGAATAGTCAGAGGGTGGTGGCTGATTACCAAGACGAGTAACAGTAAGAGAAGTATTGAAGTACTCTCTAACTTGAGTGATTATCCCATCGGTCACACTCCACGCATGCACCCAAGATATTGAGCTCTTAGAATCGCACCCTTCAGCTATTACAATGGATCCAAAAACCCTAAGAAGTTCTGGGTTGAATTCAAAGACTTGTGAAGTTGATGAAGACGAAGATGTGTCAGTAGCACCTGTAAGGAGGCGCATCATAAACTGGCAAGAAGGTGGGCCATGGAACCACCATTCAAGATCAGAAGCAAGGATCTTCTGAACAGTGTCAACGTCTCTAAATTTTAAGGCGTCATAAAAGGCAAGAACCACTTGTTGGTTCCTTGAAGGAGAAGAAGAAGATTGTTCCTGTGAGTTAGCCAGTTCTTGAAAATGCCTGGGTGGATTGGCTAAAGCTAACAATGATACGCTAAAAGGATTCAAAGAGGAGAAAATGTGATACGAGAAAGAGGAGACGGAGGGAGATTTATATAGAGGTCGGGTGAAGGGAGAGGGAGGTGGAGGGTGATGTGGTGGGCAGATGTGATTGGTGACGTCCAAACAATGGATTGCGTGGCAAGAGCAGGAGAAGACAGGTAAGCTCGTGTAGTACGTGGGCCACTGGGAAAGTAAAGTTGTATTTATCAAAATTAATTAGCATTTCCAAGTGATTGCAAGTCTAAATTATTTATTAAATATTATATTAATTAATTAATATATAATTATTAATTATTATTAAAAAAAAAACAGAGCCTTTGGAGTAATTTACTTTTTACGTGGGAGCATGCAAATAGATATTTTTTCGGGAGTAAACAAATTAAGTATTGACCCTTCAAACATGCATGGAGCCAAACACACCCCTCCCTTCTCCCTTCCATCCATCAAGATTTATAAAATATAAAAATATATTTAAAATAAAATTAATTATAATCATATATAAATTTTAAATATCTATATTAACATAATTTCTACTATTTTATGTATATTTAAATAAATTTTATTATATTCCTAATAATTTTTTAAATTAACTTATTAAAAATAATATATACCCTAAAACACAAGCTACTCAAGTTACTAATTACAAGCTATTAGCTGTTAAAAATAGCTAAACCCAACATATCTTAATCAATTCTAAATTTTATTCCAAACAATTTTTATTAGGTCATATAAATTATTGATTTAAATAAATTTTAATTAATTAGTATACCCATCTTATTAAAATCACAAGGAATTTTAGGATGTGAAATATAATACAAATTTTCAAAAAAATCATTTCATTTCATTTCATTTCATACAAAAACATAATTCAATTATTAAATGACAATGTACAAAGAGAATTTTCAACTCATATACTTTGATGAGATAATCGAGAATGGCGTTTTAATATAAAGTAGATGATATATTTTTTGGGTTTTGGTTGGGAAGGGAGGGGCCGGCGCCATCTCCACTTTGTGTGTGCTGAGGATGGTGGTGCATTAAATTGTTTAAGAATAAATACATGGTGTTTATGTTGTTGAACCCACCTTGTAATATAATGTTAATTTCAGAGTTACTTCAGCATCGTTGGACTGTGTTGTCTTGTTTCCAAGTTACATGTCAAACTGCCCCCACTTTTCTTGGTTGTCATTACGTGAATATTTGGTAAAGCCACCCCCTTTCGGCTCTCCATTTCATTAATTTATCATAAGCTCCAACAACCCGATTCAATATTATCATTCCACTCTTCATTCTCAACCACATAACTCCTTTTCTGCATTATTATATTACCAAATTCTAGACTTGCATCACCGCATGTTTTCGCCAACCAGCCTTCGGCACTGGCAATGCATGCCGAGTTGACCCTTGATTGGTTGCGCCTCAAAATCCACGAAATAAACACTTAGCAGTGAGCTGATAACCAGAAGCAGAAGCTTTAGATAGATAAGTTGTTTGGTGTGGTTCCATCATGCGCATTATCATGATTTGTTGGGCACGATTGTGATCTGTGTCAGAAACTGATCAATCGATACCTAAAATAAACGGCAACATTCACGTAGTTGATTGAAAAGTCTGCATGAATACAAATTTGGGTTCAGAAAGTGATAAAGAAACTGCTGTGTTATGAGATAAACAAAGTAAGACGTAAGACGGATAGAGTATATATATGGGTAGGAAGGAGCGTGTACGCATTCATTATTAAGCCAGAGGAACAACTAGCTGATGGTAAATGTTTCCTTAATAAACCAAGCCAACCCAAATAAACAAAGCCTAATCCAATGGAATACTTAGGCACCTTTTATAAAGTGAACTTTTTATCCTAGTAGTGGGATGACTGAGACATCCGGCGAGCACCGCTGCAGAAGAATGCTAGCAGAGAAACCACAGACCGGTTTCAAAGTGAAAATATAAGGAACGCCAAGTTAAACAAGTTTCAACATGCCAGATGAATACTGACTGCATACATCAATCAAAAGTTAGAATGCAGATACAAATTTCTTCAATTGGTCATTTTTATAGGTATCAGACAGAAATCTCTGCAACTCTGCCTACAAAATGAAAATAATTGAATCGTTTTTTAAAATGTTAATGCAATAATCATATCTTGAATCTTGAGTAAATGGTTAACATAGTTTGACATAATCCCAACTCCTTGCTTTAGGGAGCATAATAATGGTCCCAAATCAGAATCACCAATGCTAAAAAAGTTCAATGGTAAACTTCCGCTTCCTTCCAAGTTGAATGCGTCGCTCCCACATTCCATAACACCACCACAACCCCAAATAACAACCAAGTTGCACTCTCTCATTATAACCCACATCAAAAAAATGAAAATTTAGTAATAGACAGATAATACAGTGTAATCATACGTGAAAACCCCACATGAAGATTAACATTAAAAAAAACAAACAAACAAACAAACGATCAAATTTAGGTGAGGTCATCCTCCTCCAATTCCTTAGCCTTCAGCTTCTCTTTTGCCCTCAATAGAAGGGTTGTTTTCCAGGAATCCTGCATACCAATTGTGCAAAACACATTCAGCAGCTTCAAAAACAACTATAGCACATCTTAGTTTCAAAAGCCAATGCAGGGCATTTACCAATGGGGTCATGCTGTCAAACTCCTTCACAACGTCTGTAAACTTTGCAACATCTTCCTCGTCAATGGCAGCAGCAACGTCCTGCCAAGGAAAATAATGGGATTACTTGACATAACTCTTATCATCAATGATTAAACCAAGTGAGCTGGAATCACGATGACTAAACAAATGAAACCTTGGCATTTGGTGTTGTAGATAACCTCAACTCAACTAAGTACTAATCCTAAGTATGTACATTCTAATTTTCAACTTCCCACACTTTTGCGTGACATTTCCATCCTCGGTGTTGTAGGTAACATGAATAAATTGGAAAACAACAAACAAATTAAAAGGCAAAAATAATAGCGGTAGCAGAAAATCCAATAAGAAGTCTTCCAAAGTCGGTAAAACCTACCGCCAGAATCTTGTACTCACGAGTTCCAGAAAAAGTTGGATCCAGATCCTGCAACAACAAATTTGACATCCATTCACTACAACTAACCTAACGGTACAAGCTTTAAAGCACCAGATTTGAAAAGAAGTCTAGACCTGATATTGCTCTAATGCATTGGTAATGGAAACAATATCGCCATTGCAAAGATGGCAAATGCCAGCATTCAGGAGATGACCTTTGACTCCATACTTCAGCAAGTTATTGCTCAGTGACTGTCGGGCAATCTCTTCATAAATCTCAATTGCCTTCTGGTATCTGAGAAAATATTACATACAGATTTTTTGAATCCCCGGTAACAATATGAACTACTGCATCAATGAAAGGATTTAACTGCTCAGTCAATCAGAGGAAAAGGATCTATCTAGGCTTTGGATATTATATCAATTTCATTTGTCTCCACTATTATTTTGGCCAAGGCCATATCCCAACAATACACAATTCAACTAGGAAACTATTAACTTAGGAAATATTTCTCAACTCTCCCAAATTAGAATTTTAAAAGACAAACAATGAATACCAACAATACCTACCTTTTTAAATGAACATACAAATAACATCATAGTCATTTCAAGAAAGTGTGTTAAACACGTAGTAGAATGCTTTCAGCATATAATGGTCCATTCGTATTAATAACATCAGTTAATTGCAAAGAATTCTAAGACTGAGCAACCAATTTGTAACAGAATGCAAATGAAGAAGAATGACAATCTGCAAAAAAAGGACATGCTTACTGTTCTAGTTGAGCAGCAAATTGGGCTACTTTCTGCTTGCATTGGTTGGCAGAAGTTGTCACTTCTTCACCTTGAAAGAAATCAGCTGCCTTTTCATAAAACTCAATAGATTTCTCAATATTTGCTTCTGACTCGTACAATTCAGCAATTTCCTGCGCAACATATATTATTCGACATTATTCATTAGAAGATTTTTTGACCTCCAATGATGTGGCAGACCAAGACAATAAACATGCATCACACAACTCTACGTTCTAAATGATTATATTTTAACTAGAAATATTGTACGATAATGACATTGTTGAGTGGGTCCACCACTGCTCCAAATGCACTGTACTTAGTGTTACATGCCAAGACTCCACATCAAGATGAAGATAATAATAAGTTATGCCAAAACTGTGAAATCTTTAAATGACAGTAACTAGCAAAATATTAATAACTAACTAAAAAAAATATCCAAAAACTATACCTTGTAGTATCTAGCAGCCATACTGATCCTTCCTATATCGCAAAACATGTCTACTGCTTGGCCTAAGCATGATATTGCCTCTGCATAACCAGGAAACTCCAAGAAATTAGTTAAAGATGATAGTATAAAATGAGGTCAAAAAAGGGAAGGCATCATTATATTATAACACTATCAAATTTCATGCGCAGATAATAAACATTTACAGATAACATTCCATTCTCAGTCCCGCTTGGCTAGTGTAATTAATGAATTTTTCCACCAAATGGCCAGGGCCAAAAGATATTATATTGCCAGATCAGACAGTCGCACAACTTTCAATTCCGAGTTAAACTGAACCATTATTATCAGGAAACCGGTAAGCATGGAAGTGTCGCATGCAAGCAAAACATGACAACCAATTGTGCATATGCAGTTGTCAAAAGGACGATCTAGCATGCATAATCCTAACGTGCAACTTGGAAAATAATTCAGAAACTCCCAACTCGTATATCCAACTAATTTTTCTCTATGAGCATTCAAAAATATGAAGCCATGCATGCCTGATTCTATAATTCATTGCAGCATCACTCCCAAATGAAAAGTTTCATTACACCACGTTTACAATGAAATGAACTAATTACAAGATCTGTGAAGTTGTACATAATGAGAATAAGCATGAAGGGCATACCATTAATGGATGTTTTCTTATAACAGTGAGCAGCATCAACATAGGCTTGGGCGGCTTCATGTTTACTATCCAACTGCAAACACAAGATTGAACGTAGAAGTGTGATTTAATACCACCATCAAATCAAACCACTGAGATCTTAAGAAAAAATAAATCTTAAAAAGGGGAAATTATTCTGCAAAATGCTCACCTTCAAATGACAGGATGCCAACTTGACATAAGTGGATCCAGCTCTGTCCCCTAAAACCACGAAAGATATAAGAGATATCATCGCTATAAAACAGAGCTAAATGACGAATTCGAGGAACTAGGAATTTTTGTCATGATTACATTACCATTAGAAGGTAATAATAAGAAGGTTCTCCAGAGGCAGCGGCATTACAACACTAAAGTATTAAAGAAATCACTGATTTGGGAAATTTTCAAAAGAAGACTTGCATGATTTTCTTTTATTGAGAAACCAAATGAAATACATCACAACATTCATAAAGCTCATTTCTAACAAATTTACAACCTAAAAACAATATCTGATCAATCATCCAACATCAAAAGAATGATGCAGCAATAAGACTTATATCCGACCGAGGAGAATTTCTTCATCAATCAATCATGAAAGTATGAGTAAAAAACGACATCGTGTAATTGAAGGGAAGATGGAAGAGATAGTTACAAGATTTAGCGAGCTTGAAGGAACTGGCGGCTTTATCGAAGAGTTCAGCAGCGTCATCATATTTAGAGCCGAATAAAGCCCAACCGCTTAGCTTCTTCTCGGCTTTCTTCTCCAATTCGTCTCCTTTTGCTATCTGATCGCTCATTCTCTCTGCGTGTGTATGTGCTTTTTTTTTTTTTGGCACATTGAATGTTCTGCAAATGATTATTTAACATATATATGTTATTGGGCTTTTGTTTGGGCTGCTTGCACAGAGCTCCAAACAGAACCGGTAGATATTTTTCGAATTCTTATCAAGAAAATGACGAGATGATCTCACGACTCCATACCGATATCAATAAATCCACTTTGTAATCATATTTTTCTTGATTATCATTTAATTTTACCAAGAAATAGAGAGAGGTTGGAAAATGGAAAAGCTAACCAATTATAATTCACAGTAACAATGATGAAAACGGAGTTGTTGAGGACAGCACTTTTCCCAGAGTGGTTTGATGGTGATGATAATGTAGCATGTTTTGGTTGGATATCAGAAGAAAATTCTTGCGGACGACTAATCATGTGGTGCATTCTTCCCGTATAATTGATTATATTTGTGAAGGAGATTGTTATGAATATGGTTGCATGACTACACACTCATAAAGCAGAGAACCTGAATTCTGCTGCATAGCATAGCATGATGATGTTCCATTCAATCTTAAAATGAAAAATACAAAATCTTTGGCAAAATTCTGAATTGCTAAGACACCTACCATACAATTCTACACAATGACATCCTTGGCAACAATTCTACTAAAAATGAGCGTTGATATTTCGTTTAATTTCTTCAGACGAGCATTGGTGTCCAGTTTTGCTTCGAGCCACGGCTGCTACTTGATAAAATGGTCGCCCTACTCTACCCTTATCTATCTCCTGTCCAACAACCACAACGCAATATTATTCCAGATGATGTGATGTAGACAGCGGAAACTACGTATTTCACCATTAAAAAAGCTATCATCTTTTCATCTGGGTTATAAAACAGAGGAAAGATGTCCTATTTCACCACATGGATAAGCGATGTTGTGCATTAGAAAGCACAAATAAATCAGCAGTAGAGGGGGAAAACAACACTCAACTGACCTTCTGTTTTTCGCAGTTGGTGCAATCAAACCTCTTTTCTCGATGCTTTTATATCTATCCCTTAATAGCGTACAACAACCCTGCACATAATACCAACACAACAAGAATGCATTCTTCAACTTCTAATTCAGTAAACAACAATCTCATGGCACTTGAATGGACAACTTGTACAATCACAAAAGGTTCCTGTATGCACCTTCAGCTTACGAAGTGAACCAGTAATTTCTTCAGATAGTAATACTTGAGGAGGAGCTGGTTCAAATCTGAAATGCAAATTGCTAATTACTTTTTCTGTGCTTCGGAGTAAATGACAGAAGATATAAATTGCCGATGATGAGATTATTAACATTTGGTGTAACCAGTAACGATATACCATAAGGAAAGAATCACATGGGACAACGATAAGAGTCAAGAAAAAGTTTCAGAAAGAAATATGCTGACATACTTGTGCTTTCCCAACCGTGGGGGACGTGTTTTTAGTCTTTCTTCCTTAGCTACTTTGCGCCGGATGTGTCTTTTATTTTTTTCCTCATCTTCTTTTTCTATTTCCTTCATGATATCTGGCAAGCTGCAGCCATGAGGCAAAACAAAGAACGTTAATAATGAAATCTACCCAGGTAAATCTCACTTGAATAGAGATTGAAGTCTTACACATCAATTTCTTTAGAAACTTCCTCTTTCTTCTTGACTTCTGCTTCCTTTCTCCTCTGCTCTTTGTTTCTAGCTCTCCTATTCAACTCAACTCGGGTCACTCTTTTTGTTTTAATAGACCTGCAAACAGAGAGTTAATGTGATAGGATTATTTTGAATCAGAAATACAATCACTCAAGTTCAGCGCAAGTGTGAGAGAGAGCATGTAATCAGAAGTAGTAGGCAATTTAGACGGAGTTCACAGGATATGGTTATTTTGAATCAGAAATACATTTAGTTTCTATTAAACAACACTTCAATTTGAAGCAAAAGAGAGCATGTTATCGAAATAATGGCAACACCATTAAAATGATAATTGCTATTTGAGAAACTTTTAAAATTACATGTGCATGCTCATTTAATCTTCAGAAGCCATAGAACTGCTTAAGAACTTTTTTAATAGAATTCTTCACAATAATATATCACACTAATTCCCACAATAAACAAGTTTGGTCCAGCAACTGTAATGAGTCTTACCTTTTCTCAGTATTTTCATTCTCAATTGAATTATCTTCATCATCACCCCCGTTATCTGCTTCAATAAAGTATATCTAGCAAAACAGCTACCGTTGTAAGATTCTGCTCAAAGTAAGTAAATTGATTGTAATGCACATAGAAGAGACGTACATCTTCTTCATCAATTGCTTGCTGTCCCCCAGGAACAGTTAATGGAACAGGTTCAGGTCCCAATTCGCTTTTATAGACTTTTTGCATTTCCTCTGCAACAGCTTGTGCCAAAGAATCCTAGATGAAGCGAAAAAGAACATGAATAATTCAAGCTTTGAAAAAAACAAACAAAAGACAAAAAGGAAACACCTGTGAGCACCATGAAACATTGAATAAAGTACCTGATGAGCTTCAAATGAAGGGTTATAGGAACATCCTGGAGGCTCAACTTCAACAGCTGGAATGACAGAAGGATTGGATACCTATAAATAATATCACAATCAGAAGGCCTAGGCAACATCCCGAGTGTATATCTATCAATTTCATAGCAAAAGGCCAGCAAGCCAACGCTCAGATTGTTAAAAGAAATCAAATACCTTTCTATTTTTGTTGTTGCATTCACCTAAAATATCAAGGATAAGGAAAATAAAAACTTTGATACATCGGTAATCAAACAACAAAATCAATGAAACATGTCAAATACATATTCACGTACTTTCGTTTACCCATAAATCAACCATGCTAGAATCAGGAACAGCACCATTCTCCTAAAATAACAAAAACGATAAGCCGATAACACAACTGAATTCCAAGCAACACTTCTATTCAAATTAATAACAAATACCATAATTCATGACTTACATTAGCACCACCCTTTTGCTGAAAATCAATCAGGGCTTTCTTAAATTTCTTCTTTTTACCTTTCCTTAGATTTGAAGAAGGCACGGCTTGAACAAAAGGATTCTTTTGAAGTACACTGTCAGAACGAAGCACTTTCTCTCTGTGCTTGTCAATTTTCCTCTTAACAGAAAGATCTAAAAACATAGACCCAGACAAAGAAATAAAGTAAAAATTAAATGTTGGAGAAAGGGCTTTTAAAAAGAGATAAAAAGGAAATGATTACCTTTAGATTTATCAACAAAGAAAAGAGACTCAGATGGAAGATGCGAGAGAGAGCCACCAGAGAGGGAATCCTTAGTTGATTTTTCGATGAAATTGTCAATATCCTCTGTGCTTATGTTAGCTCTCCATGCTTTCTTTCCCTTTCTGGAGCTTTTTGGTTTCTTTCCCATGCTTGGATTGTTTGCAGGTGTTGATGCTTTGTGACAAGGTCTGCGCGGCTAGCAAGAGGAAGCAGAAACCTTGGATCGTTGCTCCTTTTTATGTCTCTTAAACTAGGGGCAATTTATTATAATTCCGGTGTTAGGGTTATTTTTTTTTTGCCTAACCCCCAATATTTCCCTTGAATTATTATATTTATTATTTAATAAAATATTTATTATATTATATTATAATAAATTATATAATAATTTATTAATTATTAGAGGAATAATTATTTTCATTATACTTAAACATAAATCATAATAATTATTTTTATTATATTATATTATAATAAATTATATAATGATTTAGTAATAATAAATTATGGTTAAACATAAATCATAATAATTATTTTCATTCATTATAACAATAATAATAATACTTTTATTTTATTATAATTTTAATAATAAATTTTATTATTATTCCTTTGATTATTATATTATTATTCCTTACAATATTATATTCTTATTTTATTATAATATCATGTATATTATTATAATGTTAAAATCTTAT
>CANYBF010688647.1:0-10053 GCA_948192965.1 Dalechampia spathulata
AAGTATATCAATTAAATTCTGACTTACGTATTCTTTAAATTATATCAATACTTAAATGTAAATCTAAGTCAATAATTGAATCTGTTTAGCATACAATGACGTATTAACACTATTATTTCCCATCTATGTTAGTCAAAACCAACTGAACTTAATATATAATATGTTTATTACCTCAACATTTTTTTTTAATATCTTTATTCTGGTTATTTAAATAATCTCATAACCAACACTTATTCGAATGTCCTAAGTCACGTATAACATGTCTTTTAATTAAAACAAAATTTATTTCATAATATATCTATCTTTAAATCTAATTATATATATATATATTCCTTTCAATTAAGAATTACTTAGATTCATAAATCCTTATACTTTAAATTTTCATAAAACAATACATATCTGTAGTATCACCATATTTCTTTTATTTATTGATATATATAGTATTCATATATTTTTATAATTTGCACTTAATTTCCAAAACCTTTATTATAAATTTGATAGAACTATGGACTTAAACCGTACCTTCTTTTCTTATGTTTAAAATAAATTCACTTAATAAACATTAACATGAAACTTAAATTCAAACTCCTTAATCTTAATTTATCCCTCAATACACTTAAAGTTTTAATCAAATTACTAACACCAAACTAAAAAAAATCAAATCAATTTTGGTAAAAAGGATTTAACTTCAAAAATATTCATATTTGCTCTTTAATCAATTCGATGTGGGCAATAACATGGACCATTCATTTTGTCAATAATTTAACTTCAACAGAATCCATTGAAACCTTATTTTTGGCTTCAAAGAACATAAACAATGCCGTACATACCCAAACGCAATTCTACCATGTTCTTTTCGAATTTAATCCATCAAACCATCACAAAATTAATAAAACCAAACCAAATATTTCAACACCATTCGGCCAAAATGTATTCCATTCATAGCTTGCGTAAACTACTGATTCTATCTACTATGAAAACTCACCTTTTGAATACCTAAAGAAAATCAATTAAACCACTAATGTCTTCCTTGATCTAATCCAACCGAGAACCAACTCTTACTGCCAATCTGAAAACTTTGAATCCACGCAACATTTACATGTAGGTTTATTTCCAAAGCTAAATCAAATAAGAAATAAAGTTAGAAGTGAAGAATGTTTCAACTTTGGTTTTAGAAGCAACAACAAACACGAAATGACTTTAACTTACCTTTAAGAAGAAACAAAAACATGCCTCGATAACAAAATGAAAGAGTATAATCTTCGGCTTCCTTTAGACAAAAGAGAAACAAAGAATGTGAATTTAAGCTTCAACCAAATTCGTAGCTTCCATTGAGAGCATGAAAACCAAAGCAAAAACACTGAAGAGCAACGAAGATGGGTCGGCTTCTTAAAGAGGATAAGAATAAGAAGATGATAACTATTGAAGGACAAGAAATGGATGGAGGAGGTTCGGTCATTTGGGAGGATAAGAAACAGAAATGAAACATGGGAGAGGAGAAGGGGGCGGATGGGATAAGGGATGGTAAGTAGGGCAACATGTCTTTACAAACCCCAATAGCAAATGACCACATTACCCCTCTCAAGCACTCCTATACGTATGCCCTTACGTATTTGCCTCCCATCTTGCGTATTCTACTTTCTAAACTCCCTAATTCTATTTTAAATAATAACATTCCATCCTCCACTCATATATATCTATTTATATATTTATTTCCATAAATTCTTAAACTCCATAAATCCAATTGATTTCCAATTCTTTTCTTATTCTATAAACATCTATAATTACTTATTCTAGTCTTATATTTATAAATTTATTACCTTTCTTAACACCATTTATTCTTATTCTAATACTTTTACTAATCATAATTATGACCGTTATATATATCTATAGTATTTTTATTATATATCGATTTTATTATAATTTGTTTTTTTATAGCAACATATATTCTTCTAATTTAAAATAATAATTCAATAAATATTATATCTTAAAACACAACATACGAAATTATTATTACTTCCTCATTTTTTATTTCTAAGAAAACATCTTAATTTCACTCGCTTAGATCATTAATAATTAATTATGACGTCATTAATAATTTTTATTCCAAAATTTGTAAAATTCACATATGTCTAGTTTAAGTTAACACAAGCATAAAAGTCGAAACCATTTATTCAAATTCAATGTATATAACTTAAAAACCAAGTTTGAGTACTGTTTACTATCAAGTTTAGGGGTTTGCGACAGAAAATGCAATATCCTCAATTAAGCTTTAAATGCACTTCCTAATATCATACTCATTATTCTATACTATTTTCACATCATTATTATAGAAATTTCATTATAACATTAATTTATAAATGCACAACAATTCACATAATGCAGGATGTGACAAGTTACCTTTCCCTTCCTTGCAAGATACGTCAACTTTTAAGAATTTTTTTTTGTCTAAATGGGGAATTTGTCCAGGGAGCTTTACGAACAAAATGTAGGTTAAATTTTGATTGTATATATTTTGTCTAAGTTAAACCTAGTTGATATATTTCATTGTACAAAGTAAAATATGATATGCTGTAATAAGCTCAATATTAAATTGTATTTAAATCTTTTTGTTATACCTTAAATTTTCTTTTGTAACACCTTTTGCATTGTTTAAACCTTGTTGAGTTGTTGAACACATTTTTCACAACCACATGGAAAGCAAATAAAGGATGCTATTGACCCAAGTGAAGATCAAGATTTAGAAGAAACAACTAAAAGAATTGTTTGGTGGAGTGACATGAAAGAATCATTAATCAAACAAGTCTCACTTCAATTTCAAATATTTTTGCATCTCAAAATAGGTACCGCGATATGGGCTCATTTGATACAATTTTAGGTCTCATATATTTAATGTTTTTACTTATTCTTATTTATTTTCAATTTTTATATTTTGTAATGTTTTTATTTTAGTTTCTTTATGATTCAAGAAAAAGGAACAATGCATAGAGCAGAGAGCAAAAGCAAGGAGACGAAGTAAAGATTTCTAAGCAAATTATAGGGAAAAAGAATAGAACAAAGCGGACGAGAAGGACAAATTTGTTTATACATCATATTTCTCTTCCCTTCTTTCTTGTTTTTGGATTAAAAACTGATATTGTATCATGAACTATTATTCTACGATCTCTGATTACATGATAGAGTGTTTAATCAACAAACTGACATTAAAAGGATTAAGAATTGAATATCAAATTAATATTACCTTTCCATCCTTAGCAGATTTTTCAAATTTAAAAATTCATACCAATGCCAACTTGGTAGTTGAATAATTATTATATTGAATCAATGACATTGTAGTTGTGATATGAGCCTCAATTTCTTTATGTTTCGAAATAAATAAATTATTTTTTTCTAACTCTCCAAAACGTGCACATTTCCCTGAAAACGTGCGTCAAGGGCATTGTTCTAAAATTTATGTAATTTACAGCTTTTATTCTTACTCATTCAGTCATAAGAAATTCTGGAACATGACAATCTATCTTCACTTTCATTTCAGACCAGATTTTCCAATATTACTATCATCTCAAAGATGACAAACATGAATTCTCCTACGAAGGCAGAAGTAAGCGAGGATTCTGTAACCAAGAGCCATGGCAAGTAGCACCCACACTTCCTGCAACCCCCCATCCAACTTCACCGTGTCGAAGGACGGTGAAGTTTGGAGATGCCGGCAGCCACCTTTGCTCCCGCATTCATACAGCTCGTCTCCGTCGTACTGTACTTTCAACAGAAGTCTGAACCCGTAGTACATGAATGACAAGTACTTCAACCACTGCATGAATTTCGGTATGTGCTGCATCAGGAAATTCAACTCATTGTTAGTGTTGTAGAGATGCGAAAAAGGACCTGGAATCGGATCCATGTGTTGATAATTACCATTTGGTCACGAAGAATTTAAGGAGAAATACCTGAACGTAGTAACCTCCGGTGAGAAGAAACAGCATCAGAATCAAAGAAGCAAACATTCCAGCTCTTTTGACACTCAAACTTGCAGCTCCAAATAGCTCACCTGCCCCCTTATCAGACAGGACATTTTTTTAGTACTACAAATAGAAAATACCTTCAATTGTAAAACTTAATAATTAACAACTTACTTGGCTTGTAATGGCTACCAGTAATATGGTAAACAAAGTGAAGAAGAAGCAAGGGACTGTCCTCTTAAAACCTGCCATGAAATAGACTATGACCATGAACAATGTGGGATAGAGAACATGAGCCGTCATGTCACAGAGTGTGCTGGAAACATAGTAAACGCTTAATCTGTACATGTCAGCTTTCCTTTCCTTAACCAAGTAGAGCTTCTCAAACGGAAACACGTATACTGCACCGAAGATTGATGAAGATGTCCAGAAAATGCAGATGTAGAACATTAATCCAACCTGAAATTGCACTAGTTTACTTTGTACGGAATGACGAGAAATGATTAATTTGAAGTGTAGAGAATAGGAGGATGTAGAGTATCTACTTGGTCTCTTAGTTGAGCCTCGGTTCCGGTTTCTGATTTCCACCAGAGAAGGCCTAGTAAGATTGCAACTCCAACTGCTTGAAGTAGTCTTAGCTTGTCAAAATAATCTCTGCATCTTTCCCTGTAGATTCTCCTGTAGATTATCATGAATTGTGCTAACCAACTCAATGTCCAATCTTTCTTCACTTGGATTGCTAGTTGGAGATTCTCAGGTGCCTTTGCTCGTCGATGATTCTCCTCCTTCTCTTTCGGCTCAATTTCAGTTTTGTATTTGAGTTGAAGATACTGATGAATCCATTTAGATTAGATATGTCAAAAAACCAACAGAAGAAGGAGAAGAAGGAAAAGAAGATGCATGGAATTTTCCGGGGAAAAGAAAGAGATGTCTATTACTTTGATTACTGCCATATCAGAATCAGGAGCTCCAGTAGGTGGTGACAGATCTTGAGGCACACATATGTCATTCACTTGTCCAGTTGCTAAATCGATCAAGAATTCAGCAGGGTTCATTGCAATCTCCGGGATGAAGCGTAAAGAAGAAAAATAATCCATAGATTCTCTAGCCTTTCCATAGTACACAGGGTAGCCTTCTGAAATCAGAAGAAGTTTGTCGAACATGTGATACATTCTGCTCGAAGGCTGATGGATCGTCGTGATTACTGTCCTTCCTGCCTACAACAAACCAAGCCAACATAATCTTCACAGGTCTACTAATTCTATTGAATAAATAAGAATTAACCGAAGAATCCGATCGTTACCTTTGCTAGTCCTTGAAGAACCTGAAGAAGTCTATTTGCTGAAGTAGAATCAAGTCCTGAAGTTGGTTCGTCAAGCAACAACAAGGAAGGATCGACAAGAATTTCATAGCCAATGCTGGTCCTTTTTCTTTCTCCACCTGATATTCCCTTAATGAACCCTCCTCCAATTCTTGTATGCCGGCATCTACAAACCCACAAGCGTTAAAAGAGAGAGTTGCCACCAACCACTTGGAAAGAACGGTAGCTCAAGATCTAGTTTAATCAAATGGTCTCGAGTTGGATTCTTACAGCGTTAAGATATAATAGGATCCAGAATCGGTTACCAGATGCATAATAATAATAAAACAACATTAAATTGATTAACAAAAATACCTGTCGAGTCCTAGTTCCTTTACGATAGCCTCAACTCTTGCATACTTCTGTTGCGGGTTCATGTTTCCAGGCAGTCTTAAAAATGCAGCAAATACAAGAGTTTCTTCCACTGTAAGTTGAGGGAATAGCACATCATCTTGTGTCACAAATCCGATCCTGTCCAGGAAATTGATTTTAAACAAGTAGAATATTTCTGTAATGAACACTTCAAAAAAAGTAAAAACCTTTTCAGCTCTCTACCTTCTCTTAAGAGTGGTATTGTAAGGAATGTCATTATAAGTAATGCTTCCATCAACATTATCTGTTAATCTTCCACCAATTATCTTTAGCAAGGTTGTTTTACCACTTCCAGAAGGACCCATTAAAGCAAGCATTTCTCCAGGGCCAATGCTTCCCGTAATACCTTTCAGGATTTTCTTATAGTTGTCTTGGTGCAATTGTGATGTTACCTTTGACACTACTGCCTTTACAGGATTAGCAGAGGAAGCTTGGCTATTCTTCACTCTGTACTCCACATCTTCAAACTGAAAAGTTAGACAACATAATCAACAAATCTGACAGAATTACCAAAATCCTGAGAATTTGCCCAATATGGGCTATGCTAGTTTCTCATAGGCGATGATCAGCCATCAAATCAGAAGCTTGATAAAAATATATAACATACCTTGAGAAAAATGGGAAGAGGGCGATCCTGATTAATATTCAAGCGGTAATCCTCATTATCAATTCCTGAAAACCTGTTCCTGAGGATGGTTTGAGACATAAACTCTATAGTGTGACCACAACCACCACTTCCAGAAATTTGCATAGACCCCATTGTTGGAGGAGACAATCCTGACAGATCCTCAATATCATCCTCTTTCTTAATTTCCATTATTTCCCTTACAGGAAAAAAATATACCACCAAGGGCTAAAGATTAAGAGTCTTTATTAATGACAGGAAGAAAACCCAGAAAGAACATGGAATGCAAATGCATGTGAATCAACTGTAATAGACCAAATGCAGTTTCTGTTTATGAAGAAATGGGTTTCAGACTGGTTGGACACATGCTTTTCATTTTACAAGGTTTGATAACAAGCCCAAGAAATTGCTTCAAATTAGTTGGTCTGTTGATACACTTTTCCTTGAAAGCTTCCACTCTTTTTATATTACTTGAAATCGTGACGGGACAAGATTAATTAAATTTAACACTCCAAGAACATGTCACAGAAATTTTCTGCTGCATCAAAAGAATGCTGTGCATTTTAATTGATTTGGTTAGTTTACGGAAATCTTGTATTAATTGATTAATTAATTAATTTAATTAACTCCTTTCATTTCAATACACATCATTAAATCCTTATTTAAGGAATTTTGTTATTCCAAATAATTTCAATATTTTATGAATTTATAAAATTGTATTATCTTATCATAAAAGATTTTATTTATGAAATATAAATAAAAATGGAATTCTCATTTAAGAGATAAATTTTAAAAATTCTTTTTTTTTATTCATAAAGGAATATTCATATATTTGATTTTATTACAAAAATATTCATATTTTAATCAAATAAAAAATTAAAATTTTTTAATTTTTTAAAATTATATATTTAAATTTTATATATTTTACAAATTTTATAAAATTTAAATTTCTCATATCTAAAGGAAGCCTACGTATTCAGTTATTATTTGTTTTATTTTTTAAAAAATTATTTATTAATTTATTATTTTACAAGAATAAAAATAATTTTCCTTCTCCATGGATCCCATAGGTTCGGAAATCCTCGCCAACGTTTATTTTCTCTATATTTCTTTAGTTTTTTAATAGAAAATTTTTTTTATTAGAATTTTATAAAATCCTATTATATGTAAACACATACAATTTATAGTTAAAAATATTTTTTATGTTAATGTGAATGTATTGTATATCTATTTTAATTTATATTTTTTCTTGATTTATAAAATTTTGAAATATGAATATTTTATTATATATAGTTTAAAATGGAGACTAAAATTCCAAAGCTAACATAAATTTATACTAGTTTAACAATCTCTTTTGCTAATGTTCACTTACCTTGTCATGATTTTCGGCTGCGTAACATATTCCCGTAGAATGATTATGAACTTCCTAACCGAGGAAGTCAATAATTATTCTATAAAGAATTCCATACATTCCGTAAAATTTTTTTTTATACAAATAACTAACATGCAAACTCGTATTAATCCAAACCATTTATTGTCCTAGTTTATAATATCATAATTATGTCAACAAAATTATAATATACACACATGAATATTTTACATATCTTTAGTTTTGCCAAACTTACTTTATTTACTGTCGGAATACTTTATTTAAGTAGTTGCACGATAATTTATAAAGATAAAAGTCTGAAGGAAAACTTAAACCATGTACCAACAAAATGTTGATATGTCCAGCTGCTGCTTCTAACGTTCTAGTTTAGCGACTTTGCTTGGCCCTGCATTTATCAATTGACAAACACTGAGTATAAACTCAGTGGTGCTAGTTATAGCATTTAAAACTTAAGGCATTTTATATTTCATGAATGTTGATGCCAAGAAATCATTATGTCATACATTTCAAACAACATATATATTTCATTTGTATATCATGTTATATATGTATGAATCATTTAGCATGACTATCTTAAAATATGATAAAATTTAACCATAATAAATATTCAAGTGAAGTTGATTTATTATTTAATCATATCATAAATTCACATCATATTATGTCATATGTCATGAATTATGAACAATGCGTATTTATGAGAATGCATTTATGCTATGCATTCTCTCTCTTATTCCTTATTCCATCATATCATTTAAATGCGCATTTACTGGGTCTTTCATTATAACATAACTTTGATTCTTTACATATGAGCTCATTTAACATCTTGCTTTTCAATTTTGTTTCTTTCATATCATGATAACATATTATTTTATTTCCATAGGAATTTATATCATTGTGCCCAATATATTAATTTAGCCTTTTTCTCTTATCATATCATATTTTATTTTTTTCTCCTTATTTCACCATGTCATGCTATGTCATGTTTATGTTGAATGCTTTATGTTCATGATATATATATATATATAATGCATAATTAAATTCAATTTGTTGTAATGCTATTGCATTACTTTGCCTCTTTGATCATTAAATGATTGAGGACTTCAAACATTCTAGCACAAACCTGGTATGTCCTTCCCTTTGCTAATATCCTTGATGATTCGTGAATATTTTCCACTGATTTACCTATTTCAAAATCAATATTAATCTTTTATTAGTAATTAAATTCATCATTTATCATTTTTATCATTATATACCACTGAATAAATCAATATCATTTCTAATGTGTTTCTTTTAGTTTACTGCTTAATTTTCACCTTAATAATAACTTAGTTTATTTAAAGTCATTCTATCTTTACTACTATTGATCATCCTTTCTATTTTAATTTATAAAACTATCATCATTTCCTATATTATCATATCATAAGCAACTTTAATCATACTTTAAAGTCCTTTAAATTAACTTTATTTTAATAATATCATGAATAATTTTATTCGTAATAATAAATACTTCTTATTTTTATTTTTTCATACTTAAAATAAAACAGTTAATAATATCTTTATCGAGCATGTTTTATTTATCTCCTTTTAGTATCTTAAATAATAATTTGTGAAATAGTTAATATCAATCCTCTTAATGAAGGACTATTCTTTTAAAGCAAGTTATTATCACTATTAATAAGTATATAAATATTTACCAAATAGTTAAAATTAATCCACTACTTATTAATTCTGTTATCGTTTAAGTTATAATCAACATTATGTTTATATTTTGCAACTTAATCTAGTTTCTATTGAAAAATAGTTGCTGTTAAGTCATAATTTAATATGACAGTCTTAAATATATGATAATATAACTCTGTTGATATTATAATATTGATTACTTCTTAATATCCTGTATATATAACTCTAATAGTTTCTTATTACTATTTCTGTCTAATCTTAACTTCTGTTATCAGATTAAGTTCAGTAATACCTTAAGTGTTTAGAAAAATATTCAGTTCTAGAATTCATTTAAATTCAGAAAATAATCAGTTTTTAAATAACTTCCTTCTAGTTGATTCTTAAAAATCCTGTTAACTTAAGACCAATAATTAATCAAAACATAAATCTCTTAATAATCCTAATATCAGTTAATTATAATCCTTAATTAACTTAACTTATAACCAGTGATTATAAAATTTATATTCTTACTTAATCATTCTTCTGCTATTCATACTTAGTCTCAGGTATAATGTCATTAAGTATAACTATTTAACATTTAATCATTTAATCCTGCTTAAAACAATATCATTACCTTAATATTTCAATCAGATTCAACTATCTTAACATATTCAATATTCCTGTCTTA
>CANYBF010688989.1:0-66299 GCA_948192965.1 Dalechampia spathulata
TGCCCCGAGCACGGACTGTTTTATTCGGTGAAGCAGCCAACGCGTCTCATCGCGTATTGCGACGCCGACTGGGCTGCTTGTAAGAACACAAGGAGGTCCTTATCTGGCTTTTGCATCTTTCTCAGTGGGGCCTTGATCTCCTGGAAAACAAAGAAACAGAAGGTTGTAAGTCAATCGTCAGCAGAAGCAGAGTACAGAAGCATGGCGAAGACAGTATGCGAGATAAAATGGATTTCATACCTGTTTAGAGATCTGAAAATTCCTTTAGAACTTCCAGTCACACTCTATTGTGATAACAAAGCCACGATCTACATAGGGGAGAACCCGGTGTTCCACGAGCGGACAAAGCACATCGAAATCGATTGTCATGTGGTCAGAAACAGCATGAAGGAAGGGCTAATCAAAGCGAAGTATATCAAAACCACCGAACAAGCAGCAGACTTAATGACTAAGTCTTTGGGGGCATCGAAGTTTCAAAGCCTACTCGGTAAGATAAAGCTAGCATTCGTTTTGTCTTGTGGGGGGAGTGTAAAGGAGGAAACGTCGGATGAAGGGAATGAACGGTCGATTATGGCAGAGGGAAACGAGAGAAGCGAAGGGACTGATGAGAGAAGAGAGAATCAGACGGTTATGGGAAAACAAAGTGACAGAGCATTCATTGGAGGCGTGGCATCAGATGGAAACGAAGAGGCATGCTAGAGAAGCCTGGATCATTCCATAAGAAGGAATACGGCAGCGTTTAATTGAATTAGTTTTGCCACGTCATCGTATCTACAGTGTATATATATGTGAGGTCTTTTAATGAAATACATAACATACGAAATACATTTTATATAATATCTTTTCCTAAGGTTTCTACATTAATATATATACTTTAATATTATAATATATTTAATTTATATGAGTATTTATGATATTCAAATAGACTTTCACTTACTTGTTTTCACTATAAGATGGTTGATGTAAACCTTATCAATAATATATTCTTCAAATTTATATAGAATCTATAATTTCAACTTTAATATCATTTATAAAATCTCAAACACTATTAACTTTTTTAAAGTTAATTAATATTAAAAAATGCATATAACATAATTTTATAATAAATTTAATTTGTGTGAATATTTTGGTTGATTTTACTTTGCTTATAACTAATGCAATCAATTGAAAGTAAAATGTGAAATCTTTATTATATGGAATTCGGGCGTTTCACCAACTTACCAGTTACGTTAAGACAATTGAAATAAATGGGTTGACCACGTCAAGTTTCCGAAGCATGCCAAGTTTATGGTAGTTCCTAGATTGAGTGAAATAAGAGGTGTACGTTTAATTAAATGATAATTATATTATTATCATTTTTTTTTTCTTTTTTTCATATTATGCATGATCTTTAAAGAAGTTTTTTTTTTCCTACTAATAGACGTCTAAGTCGCAATTAAGCATAGAATGCGGCAGAGGTTGACTGACCAATGCAACCACTAAATTCCTCCTATAGAGACTAATGTGGTTGAAATTTGCTCCCTAATGTCTCAGACAAGACTTTGAACAACAGACCGGAATCTTTGGAAATGGATTTAAAAAGCTTCTAGCAGACCATAATGTCAATACTATTTAGATTTCATTTCAAATTGAATATAATTTTTTGTTACAATTATATCAAATTAATAAAATTTCACATTATATTTAATGTTAAATAAGAAAATAATCTATAAATATAAATAAAATTATTTATTTTTTTATTTTATTTTATTTTAATAAAATATATAAACATTAATTTTTATATCAAATACACTTATGTTGGTATTAAGTATTTTTTTCAAAAATTCAATATCTAATTTATGTTAATAAATTATTACTGTAAAAAATTGAGATAAATCAAAATCAATTATTTTATAAAATTAAATTTCATTAATTTGCTGCCTTGTCTAAGGAGTGTGCAGTGTCTGCGCGTGTTGCATGTGCTGATTGGTTGAATGTTGGGTCTGACAGGACGCCAGAATAAGAGGCTTCCTAATCTAGGCCACAACCATCCATCTTACCCAGAGGAGTCCTGCAGTACCCGCACATGTAGCCCGTATTCAGGTAGGTGTTGGTACGAGAACATCTATGGTTACATTCTCTAGGTGGGTTCTTTGTACACACCTAGACTATGGATCCCTATCTAGAAGACCGTTAGGTATAATGATTTACCTCCTTCATAATTCTATTGAGTCGAAACGTGGAACCCTTGAGACGAGCCAAATTACCTTTTGGTACTAGAGGAGTCCTGCATTTTAACTAGCGGCGAATTGCAGTTTTACACCACTACCAGAAATTTTTTCTAACTTACCTCAAAAGCTGTAATTTCATTGCCTTTTTTTTTTGCATTAAAATTAGAAAAAGCCCATCTCTATGTCTCTTCCTTTACTTTTTACTAGGCTGAAGCTTAATAGCTGCATTCTCACTGCCTGCCGTATCTTTTTGACTGCTTTCTCCTCTTCCTAGTTACTTCCTTTTATTGCTTTAGATATTCCCCTCCTCTTCCATGCTACTTCCCTTTATTGCTTTAGATATTCCCCTCTCCTCTTCCATGCTACTTCCCTTGTTTTCTTTTTATTGCCTGTTTCTCCATCCTATAATTCTTCCACTACCAGACCTTCCTTGGTCCAATTCATGGAATGGCTTCTTCTTCATTTTCCAAAATAACTTACGATATTTTTCTTAGTTTTAGAGGCATTGATACCCGCGATAATTTCCTAAGCCATCTTCAACAGAAACTGGTTGATAAAAGCATCCTAACCTTCGTAGATGATAGGCTTGATAGAGGAGAGAAGATCGAAACATCCCTCCTCAATGTCATTGAAGAATCTCGAATTTCAGTGATCGTTTTCTCAGTAGGCTATGCATCTTCCTCATGGTGTTTGGATGAACTTGTCAAGATTCTCGAGTGTAGAGAGAAAATGGGGCGTATGGTTTTGCCAATTTTCTACCGTGTTGATCCATCTGATGTTGAACAGCAGACTGGAATCTTCGGAGATGGATTTCGAAAGCTTCAAGCAGATCACGGCAAGAGTATGGATAGGTGGAGAAAAGCTTTGATCGAGGCTACCACTCTATCTGGTTGGGATTGGAAGAACCACAGGTTAGCTTTCATTGTCAATGCCTCATTATTTCAATTTGTACAAGTGCAAGTTTCCTTGCTTTTTTTACTGATTAATTCGTCATGCATTCAGGCCTGATGCTCAATTAATCGAGGAAGTAATCAATGACATCGTGAACAAAATCTCTTCTACCTCATACAGCGTATCTTCTAGCTTGGTTGGAATTGACGTGCAAATTAATCAAATTCTATCACTATTACGTGCTGGCTCAGATGATAAACCTCGTTGCATTGGGCTTTGGGGAATGGGTGGTATAGGTAAAACCACCATCGCTGAAGCTCTTTTCGGCCTAATGTGTCACCAGTTTGACAGTCGATGCTTTCTTAGGAATGTGAGGGAAGAATCGTCAAAGCATGGACTGATTCATATGAAAAACATGTTATTGTCGGAGCTGTTTGGCGGTAGGAATTTGAATATAACAATGCTTAACGTACTTCCCACTTATGTTATAGGTACGCTCAAAAGAAAGAAGGTCATTGTTGTTTTGGATGATGTCAATGAGTCAGCCCAATTCGATGATTTAGTTGGTGATCGTGGTTGGCTTGGTCCTGGTAGTACAATCATTGTGACAAGCAGAGACAGGGAAGTGCTTAATCGTTGTGATGAAATATATCAGGTTGTGCAACTCCAGGATAATGATGCTCTCCGGCTATTCAATATGTACGCCTTTAAACAAAACAGCCATTCACAGGATAGTATCAAATGGGGATGGACGGTGATCAAGTATACTCAAGGTGTTCCGTTAGCACTTAAATTACTGGGTTCCCATCTTTGTGGAAGGCCCCCAACGGAATGGGAAATCGTGTTGGAGAAACTAAAGCATTCTCCTTGTTTCAAAATTCAAAAAATCTTAGAAATAAGTTACGATGATCTGGATCCGGAGGAAAAGAATATATTTCTTGATATAGCTTGTTTCTTTAAAGGGAAGGGAAGATATTACGTGAAAGACATACTGGAAAATGGGTGTGGATTTAAAAATTTGAATTGGAGAATAATGCGTTTAATTGATAAGCGCCTGGTAACTGTTGGGTCGGGAGATGTATTAGACATGCACGACCTCATACAGGAAATGGGTATGGAAATTGCTCAACGTGAAGGCAGTAGATTATGGAATGCCAAAGTCATTTGTCAAATGTTAAGAAATAATACGGTAAGGAATTAAATTTTATCTCTTTCATCATAAGTCATCTATCACATGTTGAATGCAAACGCAGTAGACTATGGAATAATAGTGTCATCTTAGCGTTAGTAATCCTTTTTCACTTTCTTCATCACTCTTGATTGACAGGGGAATGAGGTGGTTCAAAGCATATGCTTGGATTTATCTCAAACTGAAAAGGCATACTTGCATCCAAAAGCTTTTTCACGGATGGTAAATTTAAGATTGCTCAAAATATGCGGGCCTCGCTTCAAGATTGGTAAGTCAGATAACCTCAAGTGTCTTCCGCACGTCCTAAGTTTGCTCCACTGGGAAAATTATCCTTACAAGTATTTGCCAAGAAAATTTTGCATGGAGAATCTTGTTGAACTTGACCTGCAAGGAAGCAGTATCACTCATCTTTGGGATGGAGATAAGGTGAGCTTTAAATATTAGAGTTAAAATTTTATAATTTATTGGGTTCTGTTTCATGTATCATGAATGGTATCGTTACAATTGCAGTGTCCTCAAAATTTGAAATGGTTGGATCTCTCTGCATGCCGACAACTAATGAGACTCCCGAATCTTGCATTGGCTACAAATTTAAAGAAAATATACCTGCTTTTTTGTGAAAGTTTGGTTGAGATCGACTCTTCCATAAAATGCCTTCTTAACCTTACCAGTCTCGAACTGGAAGGGTGCAAGAAACTGAAGTGTCTTCCTGAGATTCCAAGAGGCATAAGAAGTATAGACCTAAGCGAGACTATGGTGGAAGAGTGGTCTTCATCTGTTCAAGTTCTTGACAATATGGAATTCATCATGATGGTTGATTGCAAGAACCTTACAAGTCTTCCGAAGAATCTTCGGTTTAATTTTTGTTCTAACACGTTTGGCACGGGTTTCATTCTTAATGGCTGCCAAAATCTTCAGAAGTTGCCAGAGATATCAGGAGACGTAAAAAATATAGATTGCAGCATGACTGCAATAAGTGAATTGCCATCATCAATCGGATTTCTCTCACCATTTATTGTTTCTTTAAAATTGCGCTGCTGTAAAAATCTCAAGACTCTACCAGACAGCATTTCTGCATTGAAATACCTTACAGTGCTTGATCTCCGTGGCTGCTCAAATCTTGCGATATTGCCTGGTTTATGTGGTTTGATTGCTTTAGAAAAACTAGGCTTAGATGAGACTGCAATTGAAGAAATCCCTGTCGACATTGTCTCTTTACCATCATTAGAGGAACTGTATCTAACAAACTGTAAGAGACTCCAAGGTTTGCCGAAGCTTCCACATCAACTAAGAGTACTCGACGTCAAAAATTGTACATTGCTGAGGACTGCAGAATTATCTTTGCACACGGTATTGAAATCATTATATCATTATCATAAATTCAGTTACTTTAACTGCATGAGTTTGGACGAGAATGCACGTTTCAATATTCTCGCAGATGCATTCTTCCTTATAGAAAAAATAGCCACTGCCTTTGACAATTCTGTAAGTGCCAATCTCCTCCCTTTCTTTCCTTTTCCCCTTCTCTCTAGTAAGAGCTAAATTTTGTTCTTCTCAACATATTGGAATAATTTTATTTCTCTTATCTTTCCAGAGCCATAAATCCGGGGTTCCTTATCAAGGTTGTATACCTGGGAGGGAAATACCAGAGTGGTATGGCTATCAAAGCGAAGGATCTTCAATGGCAATCGAGTTTTCTCCAATATGCTTTAACACTATGTTCACTGCTTTTGCTTTCTCTGTTGTCCTTGACTTCGACCGTGTCTCGTATGACACGCTCAGTTTTGAATGCCTCTGCAACTTCAAATCTGCTACTGATGAAAGATCCTATCTTTGTCATACACACATGCATTTTGATGATGTTACTGAATCGGATCATACGTTCTTATGGTACAAGTCAGATTTATGTTCTGGTCTAAAGGATTGGTTGATAGAAAAGGGCTGCAATGTCATCGAGGCATCATTTAAATTTTTTGCTGTTAATAGTACGGGAATCAACATGAGAGATTTAAAGGTGAAAAAGTGTGGGATAGCGCTGATATATAACAAAGATAAGCAGAAATGGAATCAAAAGAGATGCGCAGAAATCAATGAAGAGCAACCACTCGCTAAAAGAAGGAACAGGGAAAGAGCTGCTTTACTTCCTTCAACCTCTTCATGTAAGTTGTTCCTTGAACGTATATTGCCTCTCTTCTGCTTTTCCTTTTCTTTATACCTCTCTAATTTCAAGGATCATGCATGTTGATATAACTTAAAACTACAAAATACACATGGTTTTGCTTCTTGCTGGATTGATTTACTTGACGTATAATTCATGCAAATGAACACAATCATTTGAGTGGATTTTAAATCACCATGACGGGAAAAGGTGTCATTTAGTTTATGAAAAGAAGCCAAGTGATATACAAGTGGATTAGATTAAGAGCAGTTACATGTGTTTCAACCTCATCTGCATATCATCGATCCATTGGTAATATGAGTGAAACATTCCATTTGTTTTAGATCCATCTTCATTTTTCATCAAGCATAAAAAATGGAGCTATATGCTTATTTGTGCTTAAATTTCAACTCTTGTTAGATAAGTAGTCTTAAATACATAGTCGACCACTCTGTAGGAATTACAGTGGCAAGACCATTACTGCAATTTGTTTCCATCCCCATTTCTGCTTTTGATGCAGAATCACGATCAAGTTAGTTGTAGAGAATAATGAACACAGAACTCTATGAGTTAATTTCTGGTGTTCACCTTTAGAGCTATCTTATTATTATAAAGGTGTGCAATTTCACTTGTGCATGTTCTTCTCGGATGTCTTTCTTTTGTATGATATAGCCAAAGCTTCATTGTCAACTCAATAAGCTACTGCCACATGAATTTTATACTCCAGCACTAATTAGCTCAGACTTTGGTGCAGTTGTAGATGCAGAGGTTGATGCGTGTTATTCAGATGAGACAGAAGATGAAGAGGTTGATGCGTGTTATTCGGATGAGACAGAAGATGATTATGAAGATGAAGATGAAGCAGATTCATGCGATGATGAACTCGAATCAGATGAGCCATGTAGAAATTGACATGGAATCAGAAGAAACATATGAAGATGAAGAGGACGATGAGCTTTAGTCATCACGTGATTTAGAATCCAAAAAGGATAGAGATAAAGCAGATCATAGTTTATTAAATCTAAATTTGTTAAATTTAAGTCTGTTTTTAGTTATACAATCTAAACTCCGAGAGAGAAATTTAAAACGTATTATAAGTCATAATAATAAGTACCAAGTCAATCCCAAATAAAATATAAAATCAAAATGATGATCACGCATGCATACATATGGTTGGGAAGGATGGAGAAAAGTAAAGATTGAGGGAAGACTGACCGAAAGAGGTTGAAGGAAGTAAATCGGGTCTATCCCTTTTATTCCATTTTTTCTGCTCATATTTGCCGTACATGTACTCTATCCCACGCTTTTCCACCTTTGAATTTCTCCTCTTCATGGCCCTTCTCGTAAAAGCTGTGAACTCAAATGATGCCTTGATGGCATGGCAGCCATTTTGTATGAACCAATCGTTCAGACCAGAATCAAAATCTGAATCATACCAAAGGAACACGTGACCTGACTCAGGGATAGCATAAAATACATGGGTTTGTTGAAGAAATAGCGTTTTTCACCAACAGCACTTTTGAAGTGGCAATCACAACCAAAGGAGAGCCAATGGAATGAAGCAGAGTTGAGTTCAACAACAACAGAGAAAGCAAAACCAACGAACATGTTGTTAAAGCAATCTGGAGGGAACTCCATTGCTACTGAACATCCTTGGCTTTGATACCCGTACCACCATGGTATTTCCCTTCCAGAGATACAACATTTATAAGAAACTCGAAATTTGTACCTCTGCGCCAAAGACTAGAAAAATGAGAATGATTAAATAGGCAGACAGAAAATAAAATAAAATTTAGAAGGAAGTGGTGCTAACAGCATTGCTTGAGGCAATGGCTATGTCTACTATGAGTTGGAGTGCATCTGTTAGAATGTTGGAACGCGCATGGTTGTCCAATTTCAAGCAATTACAATAACTGAATTCATGGTTACAAGATATTGATGCGAGAAAGCATATGAAGATAATTCTGAAGTTTTCAGAGATATACAGTTCTCGGCGTGGAGTTGTCTGAATTGGTGTGGAAGCTTGGGCAATCTTTGGAGTCTCTTGCAGTTGCTTAGCCTCAAAATCTCTAATGATGATAAAGAGAAAATGCTAACGGGGATTTCTACAATTGCAGTGGCATCTAGAAATAGTTTTCTTAAAGAGATCAAACCATGTAAAGGTGCCAATTTCTGAAGTTGTGAGCAGCCGATGAGACTAAGCACTTCAAGATTGCGGAGAAATTGATTCGACCGGGAACTGTAAGACGAGTTAAGATCTATTGCTTCGAGCTTTCTGGACCAATCCATTCTGAGACAAGTCAGGTTAACAAGACACTTCATGGATGGGTCGATCTCGACCAGACTTCCGCATAGAGAAAGGTTTATACTTTCCAATTTTGTCGCCGAAGACAGATGCGGGAGTCTCCTTAGTTGTTGGCAAGAAGAAAGATTCAACCTTTTCAAATTTTGAGGACACTCCATGGTCACAGCATGCAAACAAAATTAAAATAATTTCTTTTATTTTTAAATATTTAAACTAAATTCAATTATTTCCAATCTTTTCATTTAATTTATTTAAAAAGTATATATAATATTTTTAAAAAATTATATATAATGAAGAAAACATAATAAAACATAATAAAAAAATAATATATATCTTTAATACTCATTTTATATTTTAACAATTAAAATTAATAAAATTTTATCAATTTCATATTATGAATTGTCAAAGTATCAAAATAATTATTTTAAAAACAATTGAATCTAACACCTCTTAATTATTTTAAAATCATTATTTGGTTGTTGTACTTGTTAATCTCCAACCTAAATACTGAACTTAATTTACAAGCTTAATTGCTCAAATTTCATCATATTTTCAGGAAAATTATGGTATATAAAATCAGATGAGATTATTTTTTAAAATTGAAGTGTGGAAATAACAATAAAAAATAATTATAATATTAAAAAGCAACCTTGTCTGCATCCCAAAGGTGTGTGATATTGCTGCCTCGCATGTTAAGTTCAACAAGATTCTCGGCGCAAATTTTCAATGGCAACGACTTGCAAGGACCCAACTTACAGGGCAGACACTTCAGATATTCTGATTCACAAGATTCCAGCATGAAGACTTGCTCTTGGCTTTCTTGTGTACACCATGACCTGTAAATTTTGAGCAATCTTAAATTTATCATCTGTGAAAAGGCTTTCGATGCTGGCAAACCTTACCTGCTTCAGATAAGTCCAACTGTATGCCTTGAACTGCTTCATTTCCCTGAGAATCAACAATGATATGAAAAGAGCATTAAATTGTTCCTACTGTGATAGGCAAGTAAAAACATATTTTCTTACCACTTTATTGATGAGCATTCGTGAGATGACCTTGGAATCCGTGAATCTACCGCCGTGTCGTTGAGCACTTGCTTTACCCATTTCTTGCACAAAATCATGCATGTCTAAGACATCTTCCTGCCAAATAGTTAAGAGACACTTGTTCATTAAGCGCATTATTCCCCAATCGAATTTTCTAAATCCACAACCTAGTTCAAGTATGTTGTTCTTCACGTAATTTCTCTCTGGGCCTCTAAAGAAACAAGCAATGTCGAGAAAAATATCCTTTACCTCTGGATCCAGTTCATCATAACTTATTTCCGGGATTTTCTTGATTTCTAAACAAGGAGAACATTTTAGTGTCTCCAGCACAATTTCCCATTCTCTCAAGGGCTTTCGACATAAATGGGAACCCAACAGTTTTGAGTGCTAATGGGTACACCATGAGCGTACTTCATCACCTCTTTGCTAACTTGTTGTGTTCTTTTGAATTATCGTTTTGTTTGAAGGCATACATAATGAACAGCTGAAGAGCATCACATATTTGAAACATATCAATTTTTTTTATTTTGCATATGATAATTATACATTTATTGTTTAGTATTTATTAAGATTATACAATATATATAAATATATACACATAATAACATGTGTTTTGATTCAAGAGATGATGATCCTAGTAATCCATGTGATAAGAGCTACTAGCATGTGGCAACAATTGATAAGATAAACAATAACGATTTTTTAATAACGATGGGAGTAATGATGATGATTGATAGTGATAATAATGATATAATAATATAATAATAGTTAGTATTCAGCTTTGTATAAAAATATAAAGTTCGAATTTTGAAAAATTTTTTTATCAAAAATAAAATAAATTTAAAAATCCTAAATTATTGAGAGTTTCTTAAAATAAAATTTAAAAAGCAACATGTCAGCTGATTGTTCGTGGATAAACGGTCAATTAGTTTTGGGCCCGAAGGGAGAGAAAAGGTTATAGGAGCGGTGAACATATAGAAAAATGGGCCCAAAATTAATGGGTCATAGGATGTGTGAACGCGGAGAAGAAGGGGTCCGCCCATTATCAAATCTTATAACTGGCATGACACGTGTAACAAAATAATCGGCTTGTGGACAGCAGGCGGATGATTAAACAAATGTGAACTCAAAGATCATACATCATTTGACATAAAAAAAAAAAAAAAAGTAACAAAATGATATTTATTATGTTTTGATAAAACCCAACTTCCATTAAGTCACTGATTATTTGAAAATAGCTCATTATAATTTTAAAAGTCTATTAATTACGTACTATAATGACATAAGAAAATACTAATCCATGCCATAATTGTTGGATTGCAATCAAACCAATATTTATTGCCTTTGATTTGATTTTTTTTTCTGTGCTGGTTTAGTTTATACTTTTATATTTTTTTTAAAATCAATGATTTATATAATAAAGAAGTTTTGAGGATAGAGTTTTAATGAATATAATAAAAAGAACATTAATGAATGATAGTTACAATTTTTAAGGTTTACGGTTGGAAGGAATTTAGGAACCAGAGAATTTCCAACCATTAATGCTTCTTTTAAGTTATTTAAAAAATATATAATATTTTATTTGATTTATAAAATAAAAAAATAAATATTCATATTTTAGGAAAAGTTATATGATTTGAATTTATTATTTTTGTGAAATTTAGAATGCCATTTAAATAAGGGTGAGTAAGAATGTCATTTTAAAAAGGGTGAGTAAGAATGTCAGAAAATTGAAAAAATTAAATAAATTAATCATATTCAATAATTTCAATTTGATTTTTTTATTTTTAATTTTAGTTATATTATTTTTTTAAAAAAATTTGGTTTTCAATTTTTATTTCGGTTTATATTAAATAATCAAATAATTGACTATAAAATGATATTATTTTATATTAGTATTCAAAACAACTTCATTTTATATCAATTATATGATTTACATATTCACTTTTTTACTTTATTCGATTTATTCAGTTATTCAATTTTTAATTTATTATTCAATTTCGTTTATTTGATTTTTGATTTATTTGATTCGATTTAAATCTTCAACAAAATCAAACCGAATAGATCTATAGTCACCCCTCCATTTAACAATACAATGGTATTTTAGAAATATTTCAATTTTAAATATTTATTAAGTTTAATATTTATATAGTTTATACGTTATTTAATTTTATTAAAATTATAAAATCAAATAATGCATTTTAAAATATATATATTTATTAGATATATTTAATATTTTAGACCAATAAAAATGAAATTTTTTTACAATCCTATGTACTATTATAAGAGTTCAAGTCAAAATATATCTTACCAATTAATAACTCAATTTTAACTAAAATATTTATTTATTATATATAGTATAAAAATATTATAGCCATAATATAATCAATTTAAAAATTACCTTATGATTGGATTTTGAAAAAATAATTAAATTTGAAATGATTTTATTTGATTTAAATTATTTGAAATGAGATATTTATAATATATATATATATATTATAAAATATTTTGCTTAGTTTATAAAATTAAGAGCAAAATGTGTATATTGTATAATTCTTTTAAAAGTTTGAAATATCATTAGAAAAATATTTTAAAAATATTTTGTTTTGAATAGTTATTAGATTTAATATCTATATGTTAATATTATATTAAATTTATAAAATATTTAAAATTTATTAAATACATACAATAAAATATGTAAACACTTAATAAAATACACGTAATTGAAAGATTTTATAAACTAACAATCTGAATGTAATTATTATAAATTGATTAATAGAATCCAAAAGAGATTTTAGAAATCCATGCAAAAACAGAAAGAAAAGCATCTGGAAGCTTTTGGTGATTTCCCGAGTTTAATTAAATTTCCATGAGGGTACAGAGACCATGAAAGTTGACAATAATCCCCCCTTAATCAATTATCATCAAGATCAAAGTTCATACCTTATAATAGTCAAATTTTTATCTCAAATATAAAAAAAATAAAAGGTTGACCAAATTTATTATATGATGCAATTGAAAGAAAATTGGAATGCAAGTCCAGCTCGGTCTTTGAGTTGCGTTATCTCATGGATACAAATTTAAATTTATATAATACAATATTAATTAATTTATATCAAATTTTTAAAATTTTATTTATATATTATTTTTTATAATAAATTGTTTATTACATACTTCTGAGAGGAAAATACATTAATATTAATAAATATTGTTTTGGTATGAATAAAATAACAAAAATTAAATATTGAAAGTTCCGTGTATCCGGTTGCAGAGAATAAGGCCCCATCTCGTCAGGAGTTTTATCGTAAGCCTGACGACACGTAAACGCAATGTGAACAAAACAATAATATAATAGAAAAAATAAAGAAAAAGAAAAAGGAGGGCCAAGACATGAAATCAAAATGGTTTACGCGTAGAGAGATAAACCCTAAAGAATGAAAAGTATTAAAATAAAGAATAAAAGAAAATATCATTTTCTGCATATGGATTTAACAGCTTACCATGCTCTCTTCCTGGGATTAACTCTTTTATGGAATGTATGATCCGATTTATATATTAATTAAATTTATTTTGTTATTTGAAAATATAAATAAATAAATACAATATTTGAGTTAAGAGTGATTACTGTAGAAGTTGAATGGAAATATTATATTGGGAGGAAAAGACCTCTTTGCCAACTAAGGGATCAGCAAGAAATCAAACAAAACTCAAGATTTTTAAATTGCAAATCTTTCTTTTCTTTCTTGTCTTCTTGACGATTCACACTTCGTTTTCAATTCACACCATCCCTTCTTTCTTTCTTTCCTTCTTTTTTCTCCTCAATTTGATCTATCTTTTTTCTTATGGGTGCAAAAATCAATCGATCTTGATTTTTCTTTTCGGTTGTCGTGTCTCTCAATACTTGGATTATATATTAGAATGGAAGGGCACCACCATCATCAGCAGCAGCAGCAGCAGCATCACATAAGTGTCGTTTCTGATACTGATAGATTTCCTCAATGGAGTATTCAAGAAACGAAGGAATTCTTGGTGATTCGAGCAGAGCTCGATCGAACTTTCATGGAGACGAAAAGGAATAAGCTTCTATGGGAAGTTATTTCTAATAAGATGAAAGAAAAGGGTTTTCATCGCAGTGCAGAACAGTGCAAGTGCAAGTGGAAAAACCTTGTTACTCGATATAAGGTATTAGATTTCCTACTTTTTCTTTTTTGTCTAATACTTGAGCTTTATCATTATTCTATAAGCTTTTTTATTTATATTTGATTAAATACTTTATAGCAAAGGAAAAAACCCTATTTTATATTCCATACCTTTTGTTGTATTGGTGAGGGATATGAAACCATGGAACCTGAATCTCTGCGACATCAATTCCCATTCTATAATGAACTGCAAGCGATTTTTTCTGCAAGAATGCAAAGGATGTTATGGGTTGAAGCCGAAGGAGCGGCTGGAGGGTCTAGTAGAAAGAAACCAGCACAGGCATCTTCTGACGAGGAGGATGATAATGAAGAAAGTGAGGGAGAAAAGGGTGTCGCTAGAAAGAAGAAAAAAGGGAAAATAGCATCGAATATAGGTGGTGGAAGTAGCAGCGCAAATATACATAGTTTGAAAGAGATATTGGAGGATTTCTTGAAGCAACAGATGCAAATGGAAATGCAATGGAGAGAAGCGTTCGAAGCGAGAGAAAAGGAGAGGAGGGTAAGGGAGATGGAATGGAGACGGACAATGGAAGCAATAGAGAATGAGAGGACAATGATGGAAAGAAGATGGAGAGAGCGAGAAGAACAAAGAAGGATAAGAGAAGAAGCTAGGGCCGAGAAAAGGGATGCACTCATTACACAACTTCTAAACAAGCTCATAAGAGAAGAGTTGTAATCAAGCTTTTAAAATGTAAGATTCTATCAAAGAAGAAGATGATGAAGGCAAAGAGAAAGCTTTTGATAGAGGTTCGTCCTACCAACTTTCGATTTGAAGAAGTTAATGTTTTTCAATTACATCAATGCTTTTACATTATAATGAATTTCTCTGCCCCCCCTCCTTTTTACCCACCATTGACTGCCGACTTTTCCTGCTAACAAAATCTCCAAATATTCTCTTATAGTAAAGCCCTTAATTGCTTTCTTGTTACAAGATCTTAATCATCATCATCTTTCCCTGTTATCAAGTGGGTCAAGACCAAGTTAAAGCAATTAAACTAATTTCTCTAAAACATCATGAACTGAAAAAAGGGTTAGGAGTTAGGATCGAGTGGGGGTCTAATAGTAGTCCATGAGATAATGCTAATGAAAAGCACGTACGTACACTCCTATATAACGCAATAAACCTGATGGTGGTGCACAATTATGTTGTTATTGGACCATTCTTGGTAATGGCTTTCAACTTCATCAAGAAGAAGGAGGTGAGTGTTTCAACTTTCATCTTATTATATGTTGCAACATGTGTAGATTCTTGGCGGTGTAGTGCAGTATTTATTTATGAAAATACATATGTGCAATCAACAGTGTATGCAACTTCCTTGCCAGCTCCCAGTTGTCATCAACTGCCTTCTAACCAAAGCAATCTAACAAATTCCTTCTTTCAACTTCACTTTTTTTTTTTTTAAGTTTTTATTTCCATGGATAACTAATTAGGCTTGCATTAGAGGTATAAATTTATTTATTTTTATTTTATATAATGCTTAAATTTCTTAATTAAACGTTTATCTTTGTAATTGAAACATTTAGAGTTTAATTTATAAAAATCTCATTTTTTAAATAAAAATTTTACTATATTTAACATATAATGACTATTTAGTTATATTATTTTTATCAAAGAAAAGCAGAATATTTGATTTATTATACGAAAAAATAATGATTTTTATTAGTAATAACTATAGGCTGATCAAACTAATCATTCTAAGTGTTAACAAAAGCCATTCCCTATGATAGAAAATGACGATTTCATGCAGGTTAATATTTGGATAAGAAAACCAATAATTTATTATATTTGGTTCAAAAATTAATTTGTTTTCCATTTTTGTTGTTTGATCTTGCTCACTCTTTAAGTGTTTTCGATGCAGTAAGTTTATTAATGATTATTCTTTTATTTGGATCGTCATATTGTGTAAACAAGGAACTACAATGCCATGGGCTTAACTTTTGTGTATCATATCTTTTTATTTTTGATGAGTTATATAATATCAATGATTAGATGTTTTGGTGCTTATAATTTCCTTTATTATTGGTCTATTTATAAGTGCAAGGATGGACATGGACTTAATACATCTACAGTTTAGTTATAGTAATTATTTATTTAACGTGGTACGTATATTTGGTTTTATGGTCAATTCTAGTGTAACTCTAATCAACTCAGGATCAAAATTTAAGACTTGGGTGCCTAAGACTTTAGTTTATAAACTGCATTATCATAAAATATAATTCGTAATATATCAATATAGGTAGGGTATTGCTTGGTTCACTTTTCATGGTGCAGAAGTTTCCAACTTTCGACCTTGAAGGTGGAAGTCAATTAAAAAAACCAAAAACAAAAACATGGAATCTCGTTTTGCTTCTGCAATTATAATACCTGAGATGGGTCTAAAATTCAAACGAAAAACGTACGCAAAGTGTTTTGCTTTTGTCCTGTGAATCAGCGATAGGACAGACCAACAAGTTTACTAAAGAGCTTGTCTGCTAGATAAGAACTTATGTTACGAAGACTTCCTATATGACGTTAAATAATAAATTAATAGTTTATTTATATATAAACTATTTAATAATAAATGATTTTATAAATATATGAATATGTTAGTTGATGACAACATAAGAATCATAAATAATTATTACTCTACATTAAATTTTTATTAATTTATATCATATTACTATGATATGAGAGCTGGTAGAAATGGAGGTAGACCCTTTTGTGTTTTGACTGTTTCTTTTCCCGGTTATGATACTTTAATTTATGAAAGTGGATTATATTTTATAATTAAATGATATAATATAATTAAGAAATGATAAATTAAAAATAAAAGCTAAAAGTTTATGATAAAAATATCTAAAATCAATTTTATTATTATTGTTTATTCATGTCATGTTAATTATTTTCTATTTACTTAGTTTACATAATATTATTTACATCATATTAATTTGTTTAATCTTTTCATTGTCTATATAGTTTGTTTCACTTATAATATTATATGTGCTAAGATTATATTATGTTTGATTAAAAATTTTGATGTGAGAGTTGAACCTCCATCGATGGAAGAGGTGCAATCCATATTAGTTCGTGAAGTAGTTTGAGTAAAGGGAACCTGGATACGACTTTTAAATATTTTAATCATCCATATTTGTATAGGTTTTACTTCTGTCATTCCCAGGAAATGTCAACGCTTATTCATTAAATTTCATAATATTTTCTTGTTAATGATGAATATCATGAGAAAATTATTAATAAAGTTTATATTATTTATTCATAATAAAAATAAATAAATAAATTATATCATGATAAGATATATATATATATATATATAGTTCTAATATTATTATAAAATAAAATATAAAATCTATTATTTGTATAATTATACAGAAATATTTTCATGCAGCATTAATAATTAAATTTAATGTTTGGTTATTTAAATTACAAAAAAGATATTGAAATAAAATATTTTTGGAAATATGATTTTTTTTTATTATGGTGGGAAAAAGTTTCAGCACTCGTACTTGTTATATATGGTCCCATTTTTATGGTCAGAAAATTCTAGTTCGATTATTACTATATTCATCACATGGTGTAATTGGAAATTTAATGTCAGGATTAAAGTATTGCGTATAAAAATAAATATATTTTTTTAATTCAAAATTAATTTTAAAGCTGATGGTTACAAAATGAGAAAATTATACAATTTCTTAAAATATAAAATATTACTATTCCTTAATTTGATGATATTAATGGAAATATTCTCTTTTATGATAAAGAATATAAACATCTTAATAAGAAATGGAAAGGCAATAAATTACCAATTTTTATTAAAGGTTGAGTTTTTAATTTTTATATACAATTACGACAAGTTTTATTATTAATTCACACATATTATTATGTAAAAGTTTTTTTTTTTTTTTGGTTTTTAAAGGGTGAACGATAAATAAATAATTTCATTTTGTGATTTATTCGGGAGAGGTAATGCCCTTTTGGCCTTCAAGTCCCTCCACCACTAATTTATCTTAATAATGCAACAAACATTTATACTATAAAATTATCAATTTATTAATAATAATTTTTATAAAAATATCTCATATATATATATTTTATATATTAATTAATAATATAATTATTATTATATAAATAATAATCGAGACATACATGATATTTAATAAAAATTAATACATTATTATTATATAATTAATAAATTTATAATTTCATAAGATGAATTGAATGTATATAAGAATGAAATAAACTATTGAAGTTAATATAATACATGAAATAATATGAACTCAGTTAGGGCTGTAAACGAGTCGAGCCGTTCATGAGTTACTTGGAACTCGATTCGATAAAAATTCGTTCAAGCTCGTTTAGTAAAGCGCGATTAATAAATGAACCAAACTTAAATTAGACAATACTTGACTCATTTAAGTTCGTAAGCCGGCTTGATAAGAAATTTATGAGTTAATTAGTTGATTTATGTAAAAAAATTTAATTTTAGATATATAATCTATAAATTTATAATCATATAAATATATAAAAATATTTTTTAATTTAATTATTGATATAAAATTATAAATATCTATTAAATATAATACTTTTATTAATAATTTTTTTATTTTTTAAATAAAAAATAAAAAATATATATTAAAATTTATATTTATTAGACTCGTTTAAAGCTCGATTAAGCTCATTTAGGTTCGTGATATATCAAAAATTTTAGAAAGTTTGGTTCGAGCTTGAGTCGATTATAAACGAGTGAAGCATGAGCTATCTCTGCTATCGTTTACACCCCTAAACTCAGTGGAAAGGAAAGAAATATCATGTTTCATGAATTGAGAAGGAATACCATCAGAGGGAACAGGCTTAGCCTAATTATTTGAATCGGAAATGGCAGTTCACAAGTGGATCATAATGCAACACATAGCCATATACATTTATTATATGTCCATACACAACCGACTTCCCTTCCTATTTTTTCTTCTTTTAATTGATCCTTTCCTTTTCCTCACAACCGCTTTTATTTACTCCCCCGTGTTTACAATTATTTAATTTCTTTAATATTTTTAAATTTAAGTGTCTTGTTTAAATTTAAAATTATAGTCTAATTTATGATCTAAGTGAACATACTCAGATGTCAAAGTTAGACAACTCAACCCAGCACGTAAATGGTAATTACAAAATAAACACAAACACAGATACGTTTGAAGGTATTCATGGCCCGGTAATCTTTCTGATATAGTATTTATTTTTATGGATTGAAAAACAAAAAATAAATCATTTTTATTTTTAATTCATTTCATTTTATTATTCATAAATTTAATATATTACTTTTTATTATTTTATTAATAATATGAATTTTTATATTATGATTAATAACTATCATTAATTGAATTAGGGCTAAATTTTCATGTGAAAATCAATAAACGTTGTACATTGCATAAAGACTATACCCAAAGAATTCTCCCGCATGCAGCAGCACTGAGGAGAGAATTTTGACAATTGACGCTTCCACGTGTTACGTATTTCCTTCAGAACTATATAATAGGAAAGTGAAACCCTAATTGCAGACAAGTTAAAAACTAAATAATGCTATTCACATTTAATTGTACTTGAAATGGGTATTTCAATTAATGAAATCTAATTAATCGGCAGCTGAATAGGAGGAATTAGTTTTCCACCTCATACATCTTCTTCTTCGTATCAAAAAAGAAATCAATTATCTTTCATATAATTGATTGATGCATAATATTATTATGTGAATAATGAGTGCAAATATAGGATGGCCCCAAATGTGATGAATGACGTCCATTTCATCTTCTTGGGCACCAATTAATGCCTATCACAAATAATCTTTCTCGATCCTGTTCCTTTCAATACCATGAGTTGGATAAATATTTTATCAATAATTTAATTTTATAGGGTCCCGAAATAATTAATTTTTATAAAATTTATGAATATCTTATGATTTTTGAAAATATTTATAAAAATAATATTTTTCTCATAAAAATTATTAAGTTTTTATTATGTTAAGTTTATACTAAATCTTCCTTAATCATGCATTTATCTCTAATTAGACCTTATTCAATCCTAAACTTTATTTCTTTTGTAAATTTTTTTTAAAAAAAAACCGTTATTTTTGCATTACTTTAAAATTGACATTTAAAAAAATATACTTTTTCTGTTAATTATATTAAAATAGTTTTTATCATAGAAAAAAGGAGTCAAAATTAGAATTCATATGGCACTTCGACATATCATCCCCATCTTTTAAGTAGAAAAGCTTGCAGAATTTTAATGCATATAATAGAATGTCTATCAATTATCTATAATTAAATGAAATAAAAAAAGTAAATCATATTAATGAATAAATGAAATTTGCCTCTTATATAATTCAAAATATCAATCATGATGATGTAGTTTGATAATTAATTTGATGCAATGAACAAAATCTCCATAAGATATTATTTATTGGGAAGAAAAAATATGATAAAAGTAGTTGTTGCTTATAAGACTTGTACAAGACCTTCAAGTTTCTTCGTTCACACCGTTATTATCAATTAATTTCTTATTTTATTTATATTTGTTATAATAAACATACCGTATTATATTGTATTGTTATATATTATAATAATGATTATGTCATATTTAAATGTGGGTTTTGATTACAATTAGTTAGTACATATTTATATAAATCTTAAATCTTGTATATATAAATGCATCCTAATCCAATATATTAGGGTGGTGAAGATCGAGCCTCTGGCTCAACATAAATGGCGGAATGCCATATGAAAAAGCCATGTCATGGGCTATGTCGTTCCATTTGCTTACGACAGTGTAATGTAAACATGTAGACATGAATCACAAATAAGAGACCTCACATGTCAATATTTTAGTCCATCAAATGAGGAATCCGTGGACCAAAATTAATATAATATAAGTATTCATAGACCAACCATCTAAAGCCATGTGAATTCAGCCCAATCAAGCTATAGAAAATAAAACCTCTTTAACTTGTATAACTATGCCAATACATTTAGCCATGAGTTAACTCGGATCCATAACGAAGGATTTAATCGAGTATAATCGTCTTTATAATTGTAAGGGGGAGAACCAGCTTCATACAATGCATGGCGGTCGTCGGTTCAGACCGATTGTTTTTAACGTCCATGCAAACCATTTGCTTTTCCATTTTTAAATGACACATCGACCTTGTTTCTTTCTAATGGCTACAAGAAGAAACTAACGAATATATATATATATAATATTTACACCAAATTAATTTTTTAAAGAGTCAAAATAAATCATTGTTTATTTCAACTAAATAATTATTTTAATTTGAGGTGACCTTAATCAATATTGGTGGTAGCTGTGGATCATTTATTAGAAATTTTATGATTTAATATACTATAGTTATTAAATTGATTCATATAATACGATCAAATAGAAAATAAAGGGAGAAAGAAGACAACAATTAATGTAATATGTCCGAGTTGTCAACAGGTAGCGTATGGACACATTTGGCTGTTATATTTGAAGAAAGGGGAGAGCAGCAGACAACAACTTGGAACTAGCAAAACCATATCCGTACAGTCTTATCTTACAAGTCAGGTCCGGCCACTTCTTCCGAGCCGCATAAGTTGACAATTGTTGCTGCAACTTCACCAGAGATAAGAACAATCGCTTACTGTCACACCACCTATGGCTCAGGGTACAATTTTACTCCTCCCCATAAACACTACAAAAAACGCATTCAAACCTCTGCCGATCTTTCTCTCTCTCTAAGAATCATAGATCGCCAATTACAAGTCCTGCCATTGCAGATATGATGATTCTTCCAAATGTTCTGCATATGGAATCGAACCTTTCGGATCAGGTTTCGCAAACCCTTTTCACATTACATTTTCCCATCTACTTTATTACAAAAATGACAGTAATTTGAAAGGCAAGAGGTAGAAAAAAAAAAGGGCAACTTTGTTAATTTATATATCAACCCAACCATCTTTTTTCCAAGAAAAGGAATGTATGGAGAATGAATTAAAAGAGAAACATAGAGTCTGATACTCCTTCATGCTAAGTGTGGATTTACATATCTAGAAAACTTTGCCCTGAATGAACAATTTTAAGTGAAATCCCACCAACTCTTCTACTACTTTGTTTACTTGTACATCCAGGATTTGTTGCCCAAATTCTGAACAGATTTCTTCAAAGTCCAACCCATTTGCAATCCATTTTGACTCTTCGATGTCTTCCTCTGTTAATCTGCATAGCTTTTCCACAACTTGCATGTAACACTTTCTCTCTTGATCAAACTCCTTTTCCTTTAGTTCCTTTGGCTCCACGTGAATTGATACAGCTTTTGGAGAAAAATTCCAATCTGCTTGACAAAAGTAAAACTAAATTAATGGAAAAGAAAACTGCCCCAAATATCGTAATGTTCTCAATTTCCAGAGAAGATGACTAACCTGACAAGTGCATTTCAATTTGAAGAGGAATCAATTCGTCAGGATCAAGCAAGGAAACAGGATTTGAATCTTCTGAACTACACTCGGAACTTGCTTGTTGAATCTTCTTGATTTTCTTCATCAACTTGGATTCCACCATTTCTTCCTTCCGATTCATTGATTTCACAGCACGTTTCGCCTTTGAATTTCTTTCCTTCTTCTTACGAGCCAAATCAATGCTTGGTGAAACTTGAGCTTTTCTGGAATTACCACTAATTCTTGACAATTGTTTATCACGCATTTTTCTTGACGCATAATCCTTGGAGCCATTTCTTGGTCTGTCGCTGTTGGAGACCTTGTTCTTGTTTCTCTCTCCTTTCTTTACCTTATTTTCTTCAATACCCACTTCAGATTTCCTCAATTTAGACCCTGTTTTCTTGCTAGTTTTCTCTGCGTTATCTTCCTCCAAATAAAGAAGCACGACATCCTGATTCTGATTTTCTTGATTCACCAATGCAGGCACCTCACGAAAGGACACCGACGTCCTCACTCTGCGATGCCGTTGAGCTTGTGGAGTATCATACTTGAGCAAATAATCCATGAAATTCACCGACCTACTTCTCGTAACTAAATCTGGCGACGATTTTCGTTCTTCTTTGGAAGCCCAGTTTGTCTTTGGCGACGAATCCAAACCCATTAACCTCGCAACAATCCCTGGACCACTAACGGTAGCATTGGCGGAAACTAAAGAATCATCTCTTCGTACATCTTGAAGCTTAAAATCTTTGTTCAAAAGCTCATGTCCGATTGGAGTAGTGTTGGGGTCTGTAATCTGATCTGAAGGGTGAGTCTGTTGAGGGCTGCCTTTGCATAGAAGCAGCCGTGCAATGCCTGGAAAACATGCTGAACTTTTGCAGGATTTAGCCATGGTTCGAGATTGGCGGAAACTGACGCTCAAGAAAGGAAATAGGTCGGTCCGTGAGTATATAGGGAAATGTAGATAAGAAAGATCAAACTTTGTCGGAAAAAATAATAGCGAAAACACTGAAGCAATTACATGCATGTGGGTCTTAATCAAACTTAAAAATCTTAAGAAAGTAAGAAGGTAAGAAATTAAAAATTAAATGGATCATTATGGGTAAGCATAAATATGCATTAGAATCTTGAAATGGGAGCATAGAAGGGGCCTAGACCGGTGGACGTAGGAATGTGATGATTGAAACCATGTGGGATTGCCAAATGGAGATGCTACGTCGGACAAGGGTGTAGGGTGTAGGAGTGGAAGGAAGCGTCGGTTGGTCGTTGAATTCACATTGAAAAAACTAGTACCAAATGCTATGAATACCTATGCCTATACCTATAGATTGTACTATAATTAAATCAACTGCAATAATACAAACTTCACCTTATTTTATTTATTTTTCTCGTAATTTTTTAATTAATTATTTATTTGTGAGATAAGTTGTATTTTTTCACCCCACTTGAATACCATTCCCTTCATGCTGTCTGATAAAATTTGATAACTTATCTACTATTTATTAAATATTCTTCTTTTATATAGTCTGATGAAATGTTATATCAATAATATGTCATGCATTCATCCAATGGAAGAGAATATATTATTTTGACACATTTCGATGTTCAAAATAGAGCAGTGTTTGTTGACTATTTTGAGTCTACTCGTTTTCAACGAGTTGGACCACCGACTCACACATCTCACTCGCTTACGTTTTTTGGTAATTTCTCCATATTATTTTTAAATTTATTAAAAATTTCATGTTTTCAGAGAAAACAACAAAATATAAATATATTTGATTATTTTTTAAAAAATCTTTAGAGATTGATAGATTTTTTTTTTAAAAAAATAATTAATTTATTTTCAAAATAATAATTTAAATGTTTTCTGCAATTTCTTCATTTTCTAAAGTATCCATGCAAGGTTCCATTAATTTCCATGGAAATACAAAAAATTTATGGAAATATAAAAATTTAGCGCAATATTTCTGTTAGGACAAAATATTTATAAAAATGTATTTTTATTTTTTAAAACCATTTTTTTATTTTTTCCAAAACTATTATATTTTATTTTTTGTATGATTTAGCTTATTATTTTTCTAATATATAATATATTTTTTTTCTTATAAAAATATATTATAAAATTAATAATAGATAAAATATGAAATGCATGTTATTTTAAATTAATATTAAAAATTATAATTTAGAAAATTTTGATTTTAAATATTTAAAAAATACGTTTCAAAATATCTAACGTATATTTAAATATTATCTTTTGAATATTATATATATATATATATATTATATAAATGATATATTTTTTAAAAAATTTATATTTATGAAAATAATGGATTGACTATTATTTTAAGAATAGTAGAAAATTTCAAACATTTGAGGGGTGTAAGTATGATGGGCTCAAGCCCTCTAACTTCATAAGGCAGAACCGAGGGAGTGATTTTTTAGTTTTATAATAATATTAAATATATTTTAAAAAATGTAATAAAGGGTAATTTAACGAAATACTAGATTTAAAAATAAAGAGTTTATCAAATCAGGCTTCTTCCTTCTTTCTCTACTATAGCAATGGATCGATCTCAAATTTTGCTGCTAGGGCTACCAATCTTTCTATTAGTTTCAGACGTTTTAAATCTTTTCGCTCCCAAACCAACTCAACCTCATCATGTTCACGCCAACCATTTCCAATCCAATCCCAATCCCAATCCTAAGCATCTTCTCCATCACCAACAACAATCGCAGCAACCTCTTCAAGTCCAGACCCAGGTTTTTTTTTTATTTATTTTGTTGAAGATAAAGATAATTCTTCATTGACTTTCTTTCCTTTTTTTTTTTAAAAAAACTTTTCCGCTGTTCTTTAAATGCAGAAATCGTCATATTCGATCGAAGGAGGTAGTGGTATTGGTATTGGCAGCACTGTTAGTATCGATTTCTGCGCTTCTTGTTCTTATAGGTACCTTTCTATATTGTTTTTTTTTTTATGGTCTTGAACTTGGTTCGGTTTTATTGATTTATACCATTTATTTGATAGTTTCTCTGTTGTTCTGTTAATTGAAGATATTGGTCATCTGTGAAACTTCATTTTTTTGAACATCGTCATCATCTCGTTGCCTATTGATTTAGCTTAGTACTTGTTGATTATTCTGACATTTCTATGTTTTGGGCGTCAAATAACATAAAGAGGCTTCGAATAGCTAGATTATATTTGCCTAGGGTTCCTTCCCCCACAGCTGAGAAAATGTTATGGGGTTATCTTCTAAGAAGTTTATTCCTCCTGTATTTGATGTGAAAAATCTCTTTTTTATGAAACAAAACATGTGATACACAATTGAACTTCTGGAGTTGGTTATCATAAAAAAAAAAAAGTTTATTTAACCGTTCAAAGCATGGAGTATATTGTCAGTTTTGATCTTGTCTTTTTTATGACAGAGGTACTGCTATTAATATGAAAAACATGCTGGAAGCTCAATTTCCTGGTATTAATGTGGTTTTGGCAAACTATCCTCCCTCTCTGCCAAAGCGCTTGCTGAGCAAAGTAGTCCCTGTTGTTCAGTTTGGAATTATTGGCGTGATAATGGCAGGAGAACACATTTTTCCACGGTTAGGGTTCGCTGTGCCACCTCCTTGGTACTACTCTTTACGTGCGAACAGGTTTGGAAGCATCGCAAGTACTTGGCTATTTGGGAACTTCATCCAATCCTTCCTCCAGAGTTCTGGTGCTTTTGAAGTATATTGCAACGGTGAATTGGTAAGATCCTGCTTTTCCTTCTTTTAGTGCCAAACTGGCTTCTTGGTCATGATTCTTATAGATGAATGCTGCAACTTTCAACCTTACTTTTCGAAACTCTTGAAATTTTTTGTTCCTTGTTTGGGAAACTGATACTGCTGCTTGTTTGTGTATTGGAAGATTTCTATGTCTTTCTTATTATTTCTTATCCTGGGACACTGTAGGTTTTCTCCAAGCTCTCAGAAAACAGATTCCCTGGTGAAATTGAGTTGAGGGATCTTGTTGGCCAGAAACTTGCTAACACAAGAATTGTTAATGGAGGTGGCTGGTCATAGTGTCCTCAGTCCTTACAAAGCTAGCAAATTCAGTTGCCAAAATTAGTTACTCTTCATGTTGCAGTAAGCAGATATCCTGAAAGATAAGATAACTATCTTGAAGATCATTTTTATGATTGTTATAACTCTCTTCAACTCTCTTTTATTTCGTGTTTAATGTTAGAGAATACAATCCCAAATTGGAAAGATATGTAAGGTATCAGTGGAATATTCTAGACTTATAGTTTTGTGCAATGTTTGGTACTCACATCACGTCACTTATATGGAGTTTCATGACATGGTTTAATAGATAAACATAGAGAAAGATCGGAAGAAAATAGATGATTGAAAACTTTTGGGCCATCACAAGATATAAGACTCTTTTGCTGCCGTAGAACCTCCAAGAGAAAGGTCTAGGCATATTCTGTTGAGCTCAAAGAGTACGTCCGGTTTAGATGCAATTTTACTTGGAGGAAACGATGGAGAATGTAATATTAACTTAAGAGAATAAAATGATATTAAGCAAGCAACATGTAATTGGAGTATATTGAATCTTTGTTTAGATCATCACTGTATGAAATCTTACCCTGACGCTCCGAGACATTACTGAACCAGGATTCGTTTTCAACAAAAACTTCACGGAAATCTACACACACAGATTTTGGATCTGAAATCGCCATAAACAAACAACCAACATACATTCTTAGGCCTAGGCAGTTTAAAAAACAGCAACAACCTTTTATCATGAAGACAGTTTTTTTTTTCTTGTTAAAATAATAGAATAGGCAAAACATTAAATTTTGAAAATTCATCCTACTGTCAACTATGCCGATCTCATACAGTCCTTGTTAATGCTAAAATATGATTCCATCGCAGTACATCATCGAGGCATTGATGTTCTTTCTCCAAATCGTTTTCGATTGAAACCTTCAAACTCTGTTAGATTACTTCCTTTGGAATCCCATATTTCTGATTTTCAACTGAAGCTGAGCCACAGCAATTAAAAACTTGACATTCTGATCTGGGTTTAATATCTCCACTATTTTCATAACAACATTAGTCCTCAACATGTCGGCTCTAGCTACCATCTCCTCCATCTCCGCTCCAAGTCTTCCAATCGCCGATTCTTCACTCCTTATCACTCCTTCCTCTTCGCCCACCACCACCTTCCCTCGCCGCCTCACTGCATCCATGAACAGCGGTGACGCCACACTTTCTTGAATTCTTGCCAACTCGTTACTCAAGAATCTTTCATTCAGTTTAGTCTCCTGTTTTAACCTGCTTATTCTTTGATTCTGATCTTCAGATAAATCACTGAGGGAATTATACACAACGCCAAAGGCAAGCGCAGGTTTGAACCCAGCAATCCAAAGAAAGCTGCGCTCGAAAGGAGAGAACCAAGGTGGTGAAAATACAAGAAAAACATCATGATGGGCGATTCTCGATTTTTCCTGATAGTATTGCTCATAATGAGAAAGAATCCTGGAAATGAGTTGTTTTAAATCTTGGGTTGTTGAATCATGGCAGTGTCTTTGAACTGATAATAGTTCGCAGAGGTAATGTTCTTGACGTAAAAGCCAAGCTTCGAAGAAGGAGACGAAGGAGTGAGCTTCATCGGCTTGGACTGATGGTGTTGAAGTTGGTGCAGATCCTTCTGGCATAGGCACAAAACTAATATAAAGATGGCAAACAATAAGAGAAGACGGAAGATGATAGAGAGGCTTTGTTATGTATCTATCGGAGGCAGCATACTCTCTCTTTATTTATACTCAGGACTCCAGCCTGTGTGATAGATGGATCAGGAATGTACCCCAGAATAGGAATGAATATCTGACGTAAATTGTATTATATTATTTCGAAGAAACGATACCAGAGGAAGAAGTGAATCTTCGGTTGTCGGTTGATAATGAAGTGTGTAGAGTTGTGTACAGTTGTCCAAGTTATTAATGGAGGCCACCGCAACTGACTGAAAGCTCCAGAAGTCGAGCCCTGCCATAACCGACAAATATCCAGACACCGTAAGCATCCGGCTTGGGCAGTGGGGGAGTGTATAATGCTAAAGTAGCCGTTTAAGTTAGTTTATCCTACAAATAGTCATATGCTTTCTTCTTCTTTTCTTTATCCAATTAAAATACCCATAAATAAATAAACATAAATTCTTCGTCATATTTCATAATAAACAGAAATGGACCGACTGGCCATGTCCCATCAGACATATAATTTATATGTTTTATGAAAAATAATATAATTTCTACTCATTTCGATTCAATAAGTGTAATTATTTTTATATATTCGTTTAAACAGATATTAAATGAATATTAATTGGATTTCAAAGACATTTAATTTTAAATTCAGCTAAAAAAAAACTGAAATTTTCAGTGAGTTAAAACATTTTTAAGAAAAAGGGAAAGGATCCAAATTAGGTCATAAGGTTGGATGAAGAGAAAGCGAGACTCTGAAACAGAGATTTCGCTACCGAAGGGGAATATGTATATGATATTGATTTTATAATCGGCAGAGAAGCGGCGGAGTTTGTCTTCAACTGTCCAGACGGAAAGTACCGCACTGCCGCCAAAACACAGTTTTGCCGTTTCTTTTAAAAATTGCAATTTCAAACTGCAATTTTAGAAAACTGGTAAATACGCTGAATTTTCTTTAGCATATATTGGGTTTAAAATTATAAAATTATTAGTATTTAAAAAATTATATTAATTTCTATTTGATATTATTAATTTACTGCTATATTCTTAATATGATATTCTTATAATTGAATATATTTGATATTTAAAATTAATTTTTATTGTTTTATTATAATGATAATACAATTAGTATCACTCATATTTTTTTAATAAATAAATATTTAAATTTAAATAAAATTATTTTTTTTATTTAATTTCTATATTATATTCGTGGAGGTTGGGGACAGATTTAGAATATCGTCATTGTAGGACATTTTTAATGAAAATCAAATAATGTGGTCGAGAATCATATTATTCATAAAACTTTTCAAGTAATTAATATAATTATATAATACCCATGTAAAATAAAATACAGCCACGATCAAGGATATGAGGCCTGAGTTTTCCAATTTCATTTACGAAAAATAGGATCATAAGAAATTGAAAATTTAAGAGTGGAAAAAATTGGATTTATTCTGAAAATATTATTATTATTATTATTCCAAATTATTATCTGATTAATAATAAGAACAATAGATAAAATAAAGAAATGATACACACACTCCAATGCCATTGTGGCATCGGTGGCCCATGAGAATCACCGATATCACAGAGTTATCACATGGTCATCCAATAGCAATTTCAGATGGTTTCCTGATCTTAGAAGGATATGAGGCATAACATGGATGGACACTGTATTCGGTATGAGAGGATGACTTTCTAGCATTATGATTATCGATGATTATTACATTTGCTGCCAATGGTTAAGATTGATCATGTATTCGGTATGAGAGGATGGCTTTCTAGCATTATATTGCATGTAGCTTTGTTCAGTTGGGTGGCAGGCAGCAGTGTCCTTTCCCTTCGTTGTATTTCTGTTGCCTTTCACCAACACCTCCTGCTGTCTACGCACTGATGCCAATTTGGCAATGCAATGCAGTTGCAGTTGGATCAAATAATAACAATAATAATAAAGAACTTGCAGGCTCAAAATATTATTCTCAAAGGTTCAAGGCATTTGTCTTTTATTCCAATGGCAGTTTTGATTTGAAGTTTTCAAGGAGAGACCCATATGCCAGAATGGAAGCTGATATGGGTAAATGTTACTCGATTGAGAAGTGGTGTTCTCAATGTCCGGTGACCATATGGCATTTTTTTCCTTTTGAAGTATCAAATAAATATAACTTTTGTACAATGGAAAAGAAAAACCGTGAAATTTACAGAAGGCCACACAAACGAGGCCTAGAACAGAACTGCCTTCCATTAGCTTTAACTACCGCCATCACTCCAGCGGTCACTCCGGCCCACAGCACCGTGGACAAATACTGTTGCGCATTTCGCCCTGCTGCTCAACAAATGGGGAAAGAAAATTAATTCTAAGAGACACTAGAAAGGTGATTTCCCTTGTGAGTATTGGCTACTAGACAAGAGAATGTTTTCAGGATCTGGGGGTAAAATAATATAATTGCTTATCAGGAATGCCAGAGCTCTAGGATGGCATATTTTAGTTACCTTGCTGAACTGTGAAGGTCGTCAGTGTCAAACCTCCAATTAGCAAAGCTGATGCGACGGGTAGATACTGCAATTTTTGTTTCTAGCCAATCAGATGCATCATTAGGAAGAATAACGAAATCAATGATGGTTATTGTTAATGACGGTACCTAGCAGGTGAACTAATTTTACATGCTTGAATTCTATTCTAGCAGGAAGAAGAGGGGACAACGCTAACGGGCTCTCAATAATAACAATATCAACATTGATTCTTAAAAGACAGAGTTAGATTGCGTACAGAAAGCGATTCAAATCCATTAAGCTGGAATGGGGAAGGACCATTTTTGTTGATGGTGTAGCGGCCGCTTATAAGATCCAGTGCATCCTGAAAAGATGCGAGATTTATTTTGATTCTTATGAAGCGAATGATAAAATCTAAAATTGACAAGATAAAGAGGCAGCTTGCCTGCCGTACTCCATCTTGAAAATTATTCAAATAATATCTTGAAAGAGCACTCATGCCATCTTTGATTGCTCCGCCTAAAGTCTGTCTTCCAAATCTGTAATATGGCGTAGGCTATTAAAAATGTGAAGGAAAAACAGTTATGCATTAACCAAATACTTGCAATATATACATCTCCACAGTTTTGTTCCTTCGGGACATACGATAAAATATATCTATAGTTTTGGCTTACCTAACCAGGTCTCCTTTCAATGCATGAGTTCCAGCATACTCGAGGCTTATCACATCTCCTTGCTCGGCCCACACTAAGGATGGTTCCAAGGTAGGAAAACATTAACTATTACATAAGACTACCATACTATTATTGGGGATTGAAGCAATAATACCAAAATTACATACATGCTCTGAGCTTTCCATAGTCTTCACTAAACATAGAAATGCATTCGTTAGGAGCAAGAACTCCTATCCTCTGCAATTGTAAATTTAAGGACTTTCGAGCAAGATAACTCTGTTGAAACATAAGAAGATAGCAACAAAGGTAAATTATAATACAGCACATTTTACTTAACAATAGACATCGGAGAACAAAAATGATGACATAATTAGAGTTAACGATAAACAACCATATTATATACTCGAACCCCCACCTGAGTAACATTTGTTCGATCAAGGCAGTCAATGCAGTTGGATCTAATGATTCCTATCTGCTCTTCTAGTATGTTTCCTTCTGAGTCTGTCATAAAGTATCTGCTCAGCTGAAAGAATAATGATTAAAAGCTGTATTGTGGTTGCTAGCATGCAAAATTATGGCACACTTATCAATGACAATCCATATATCTTTTTTATTTTTTTTGCATTACCCTTGCTTCTGGAAATCCTCTGAGATCTGATCATACAGAATCTTAAGGTTGTCAAAATTTGTGTTCCCACAAACATGATGGAAGTCGAATGACACAAACCTACAATAAACACAAAGAAAGTACAGAGTCCATTACAAACTAAATTTTCTTATTCATCTGTTTTTTTCTGCAAAGTAGCTATGGTAGCTTGCTGAGATAAGAAAAGGGCTGAAACCACAAAGTGCTCCACCATCTAACAAATGAGCGCCAAATCTATAAATTGGGAGATGAATACAGTGAAATAATAATTAAAAAAATCAAATTCTGAAGCATTACCATCAATTTATTGCATAATAGAAAATAAAATACAACTGCTTGATAGTCAACCTCTTGAAAACTTCTACTTAGAAGAGTGCATTGAATTTTCTTTTGATGCATATAATTTGCCGTTCCAGTGCAGGGTTTTGCGTTCAATCATGACAAGGGGGGTCTACACTGTTTTGGAAAGATGAGATTTACTCGTGCATTTTTTAGAAATCCACTGGTTTTGTGGAGATTGAGATTAGCCGTCTATTCACTTCTATATCTGAAAGTACATATTCTGGAATAGGTGTTCAGAAAAAAGTGTCCCAATTCTCTTCCATATCTCGCTTCTTTTTGTTTTTTTGTTGAAGATGTTACGTACAGAAGCAAGTCAGAGGGACTATTTCAGCCTAATAGACATACAAATTGATATCAAATTCAAACTAAATATTTCCAAAATTGGGCCAAGAGGAAATATTAATCAATAGTTACATAGTGAAGGTGCTGACAGTTCTCTGGAACATCTTGAAGAAAGGTGTATAAAATCATTAGCAAATAAAAACCACATGCATATAAGTAAATAATGTCACCTCACATTTGGAAGCTTTTGCACTTCGGCAGCATATGCTGAACTTAATTGTCCTTCATCACCTTGCTGTAATTATGAAACAAAACATAAATCAATTTTCTGAATCTACTAAATAATGTAACCTTGCAATTTATCAAAAGAACGAACTAATGAAACTTAAGTACCTTATCAGTCAAGTCAACTACAACAGTGTTCCCGTATCGCTGAAGAAGGTCATTGAAATGACGCTCCACAACTTTTGACTAGAGGAGAATGAACACATACTTGAGTATTAATAGGCAGAACCAAAACAATTCAGAGAGAAAAGAGCCAGAGTATGTTATGACACGGAAACATACCGTCTGCTCATGATTGATAATTCTAAGACTTGGTTTATAGCTCAAATCAACAATTTGTTCCCAAAGAAGGGGAATCGAACCACGAATCTGAAAGTAGTAGTAGGCATCATATATGTTAAAACAAAATATGTGTTCCTGCCAATTGGATGAAATATGACCTCTGAGACGAAGTGTAGTGGGTGTGGTCATGTGGTAAGTGGGACAGGTTAGTTAGATGTGTAAGCACACCAAACTATTCTACAATATAAACTCAAATTAATTTTGTAAGTAATAGACATTATTTTAAAGATGTTCTGGTCAAGTTCAATTAAAGATCAAAGAAACTGGATTAAATCACAAAAGTAGGATAGCAAAAGAGAAATATCCATGCTTGCCCCTTCTATGAGTTTCGGATAGAAAACAGATTATCATCATTTCTGTTACTTCAAACTACAATTTCACAGCCATCATATAAGGAAGACAAACCTGCAATAATGAGAACCTAAGACCGTCAAGCTCTAGCAATTGCTCAGTTTCAATAAAATTAGCTGTATCTCCTTCAAGGTTAGCTCCTCTCCTCCACATTCTGGTTCCTAGACCAATACATTACCAAGATATGCAAAATAATTCACCAGCTCATATAAAGCTATATTGATAACTCAGTAACAGTAAACCCTATGAAGTTGTACCTAAACGCCGAGTACACCTTCTTGAAAGTAATGTAATGGTTGCAGGTTTGTCTTTCAGTTTGAGCTGAGCAACTCCAAAGCGTGAATCTTAGTTAAATGAAAACAGAAGAAAAACATTACAAAACAAATGTGTAAATTTGCCAATCTTTTTTAATGTACATAACAAAACAAATGTGCGATGTGCCAATCTTTTTCAAGGTTCATAACAGGTTTCCTGAGAAATATATAAGGGAGAGTGGATGGTGTAACATAATTAAGAGAAGATATTAGACACTCAAGGATATTTCCTTGGAGGAGGGGAATGACGAACTCATCAAGCTGCAAACAAAAAAAAAAAGTGAATTTACCTATCACCAGAAGGAAAATGTTATGACTGTCCTACTTTTAACAATTGACTAGGATAATTTGTTCATTTTTGTAAACAGTTATCCTTTTACTTGCGCAAACAAGAAAAGCAATTCCAAAATATTTACAGTTATCTTTCCCTAATAGATACATTATCTGACCTTACACTCGATGAGTTCCTCCAAAAGATTTTTGTTAAAAACAAATCGAGGGTCAGCCTGAAATGTATAAAAGAAAAAATTCAACATTTTAAACAAGCAACAGCGAAGATGATTGCTATAGAAGAATAACAAAAGATGAGTAAAATTAGAGCAAGGAATTTAAACTAAAACAAAACCATAAACATAACTACAGAAAAAAACTTGCTGGAGAAAATAGAATCAACTTTTTCACACAGATCGGTCAGGATTTCTTTTTAATTCTTGGCATAAAGTGACGTATCCGTGGACATGCAAACTAAAAACAACATTAGTAATTTTTTTTTGGGGGGGGTGGGGGGTGGTACTTGAAAACTGAATTAGCACAAACTATCACTAGTCTTTCAAAATCAAGCTAGTTGATAATTATAACAATAATAACTACCTGCTTCCATATTGGTTTAAGCATCCATCCTTCTGCTAATTTACATCTCCTCTGACAACTGGAACGCATTACCAAATGCATTTTTCAAAAAGCATAAGATTCAAAGTACAAATCCAAATATGATCACCAAAAATTTATCTAAAAACTATGATAGAGTCAAAATAGTTTACAAGAAGATGAAATAAATTATTACTTCAACGTGATATCTGTTTCATAGGAATAGTACAATCCTGGGGTTGATTCAACTGTTTTCAACAAATTCATAAAGTAAGCCTCATCTCTTTTCTGCATCACATTAAAAGAACAAAACTCCGAAATCAATATATATATCTATCAAACTCACATTAAAGAAATTTGTCTTTTTTAAAAAAAAAAATCTTACTTCTTGAGAAGTTGAAAACTTCAACGACTCATTGCAGGACAAGAATTTCATAGACATTATCCTGAAAACTGGAAAACCAAGAAATTTTCCAACTTCCTTCCGTGAAGTTATTACAAGTATGTAAGTTCCTACAATATTAAAAAGTACAGTTAAATGTAAGATGGTAAATGTCCATATAGCAAACCGCTGCAAATCAATCAATGAATTACCTGCAACTAATCTAATTGTTCCAGCTACTCCATAGATTGTAGAGGTTTTGTGCGGAATTTCAGAAATGTTCTCACCTGCTACAAACATAGTATAGAAAAAGAAATAAGAAGTTCGGACAAATAATGAATGGCAAAATAGAAAAGACAAAAAAAATTCCTGTTTTTATCTAGTTTGAAAGCTATGCAAATGCTAAAAAGTACTTTTACTCCCTTCAAATTCCGTAATCCATTAAACGACATAGAAAACAACGTGTCGTACTTGAGAAGAAAAAAGGATCAAATTCACCATCCTCTAATTAATTATATCATTATAAAACTTTTTTTCTATGTCGACAGCAAAAAAAAAATGTCGGCGAGTCTCTCACCGTTGAGTGGCTGGATGTTGCCATGGCTGCGATCAATAAAGAAACCTTTGGCTGGAGATTCGATGGCTTTAATGAGGAACTTGTCTTGAAATTCCAGCAATTCTAACCGGTCATAGAGCTTGAATCTACCTGAGGAAGAAGGAGATGATGAAGATGAAGATGATGGTGGAGAAGCAGAGCTGCTTTCCATGATTGGGAAAAGTGGAAGACGAAATCAAACAATTTGGCTTTATTGATTGAAGTAAACCAATTGGAAAGGAAGACATTCGGTTACACGGATAGACAGATCGTTTTCAGCACCTAAATGACGATAATAGCCTTTTAATATTTTTGTATTCTATGACCCTTCTTTTCTTTTAATAGTTCCTTTTTTTTTTACTAATATTAAAAAATATTTATCGGTAATTCCTAATAAAAAAAAAGCAAAATTCAGGAGGAAAATTGCATTACTGAAGATAAAAATAATTAAATTCCTTAATCTAATAATATATATATATAATATGAAATGAGAGGGATATGGGTCAGTGTAATTGTATTTGTGGCTTGCAGCTCTGTAACGTGTGTCTGGTGGTGGAGTTCGTTGATATTATCAGGAAAGGGAAATAATACAAAAATATTTTGACAATAATTATACATGAAGCAGTGTATTTATAAGATTTAATGAAATCATAATATATCATAGTGATTATATTAATTAGTAAATATGAAGAATTTTTTGAAATAAAAATAGATGTAGGTTAAAAAAAGGAATATATTGAATGATGGATGAGAAAGAATAGGGGACGTTCTAATAATGCCTACCACATGCAGTGTTGTTACGGGGACCTGCACATGATTAAGGGGATATAGAGATGGAGGAATGAATGATGTTTACTGTATAAGATAATATGAATAAATTAACGATATATTAATAATTTAATACAAGATAATTCCTTTCATCGCAACACCTGGTATTTTATTAATAATTTTTCCAATGAAAAAATTAGTAATATTTATGCAAAACATGCTTGCTTGTTCAAAAAATGAGCTAATATATGCAATAATTACAAAAATAATAAATTTTTATAAATATTTTAGAAATAGCAGAATTTTACTATAAAAAAAATCTAAAGTTAATTTTAAATAAATCAATATAAAAATTTTAAAATTTTTTTCAAAAAATTCCATCATCATTCACAAAATGATAATTAGGACAGCTTGTATATCACACTGAGGAGGAGAATTTTAGGTATCCTTTTTGTTTCAGTTGAATCTTCTTACCAAATTGTGGGACGATTTCCCGGACATTTGGCATCCTCCACAACCAGGTACCATTGAAATTAATTTTGATGCTTCCTTCATCTCCAATTCACGTTCAGCAAATACATCCTTCGTCTGCATGAACTTTCCTGATAAAATTCTTTATCCTAAGTTAAAAGCAATCGTTGCAATACATTTCTAGTCGCGGATGCAGTCTTCTTTGGTAACGGTTATTCATCTCCGCAACAACCACAACAAAGCTATTCCGTGGGAAATCAACACTATGATGAAGAAGATGACAAGATCAATTAGGTAGCTGATTGGACTAGAGCCATTAGCAAATGAACATCTAGCACGATCTCAAATACTCAGATCAGATCCAATTAGATCATAGTTTACGAGATAAATACTCGATCTGTTTTTGATTCACTTATACTGATGTATTTACAGATCGATTTTAGATAAGTATGAATGCTTTTGACCTATTGAAGCACCTCGATCAACGTATTCATTACAGCAACAATTTTGGTCCATAATATGATGAAACAGATAGACTGTAATATAGGGTACTATGAATGATTTTTTTTCTCATGTAATTTGTTTTTCTTCTTTTAGCTTAAATATAGATAATTAATTCCCTAATTTTTCATGTCAGCCAGCCCGCAATATTCCCCGCCGAATTCATTATATCACTCTGGCGAGAAATCCCACAAGGCTATACCTGCCGGAATAATACCGTCAAGATGAACAGGACCAGTACGTTTCTCCTCTCCTCCAAATCCTCCGCCGACGGCATCATAATTTACCGTTAGATACGGAGAAGCAGAAGAACGGCGATAGTTATATTCATTCCTTTTTCTCCTGCCACCACGGTGGTGGTGACTACGGCGTTTCTGCTTCAAACGCTGAGAAGAATCTCCACCGGAGTTATCATCTCTGTCACGTTCTCGTACTCTTTTAACAGTCCTTGCAAACTCTACAAACTGCGTGAGGGTTTGACAGTGAATATAATAAGCTGACGCCGCTGCAAGTGATGCTCCAACTAATGCGGCCATAACTAGGTGTCCGGCGTGATTCGTGCCCATCACCTCTCTCTCTAAAAGTGGCCGTCTCTCTTAATAAATGCCCACCCAAGTGTTCTATCTTGTTCTTCTTGGTTTCCCCCTTATGCTGTGGGTTATGTTTCGAGACAGGTGTGGCTTATCGTAGTATATGTAGGGGCTAGAAAAATGAAAGCTGAATAAATATGGCATTAGCAGATGCCGAATATTAAATATTTTTTAAAATTTAATTATCAAAGTGAATGGTGGAAAAATAAAAGAATAAATTTATGATGAATCAAAGAGGGAGAAGAAAGATTATTTATTTAACTTGTACTAATATGTAAATTATAGATATTTTTCTAAGAGATCAACATGAATAGTAATATAACGGTATAAATCATGATTAACTTATTTCTCTGAATAATTAATTTTGCTTATTATCTTTTCAAATGAAAGAAGCATAAGATTTGATTCATAGAAAAATCAGCACTACCTAATTTATTAAAGAAATCGGAGAACTCCATCCATTATCAAATGGTTGAGTCTGTAAAATTAGACAAATTAATCTATTGTATGAGAAGATCAAGTTCATTATATTTATTTCATCCTTTGAATTAATTGCTAGAGGCACATGATTTCATTGTGAAGAATCGCGAGTTATGAATTAATCATTAAAGCTATATAATTTAAATGATCATATATTTATTCAATTATAATATTATATCAAATAATATTAAGAAAGATAAAATTGAAGAATATTACATAATATTAATATTGAAAATAATTAATAAATATCTTAATATTAAGGTCCTGACCTGACTGCTAAAAGATGGAATATTGGGTGGGAATTGCGTTGGATTCCCGCATGATTTACTTAGGAGAACCAGTATTTATCCTTTTTCTTCTCTTTAGGTTCTTTGATTCTATTTAATCATCCATATATTCAAAATAAATTTCACCATATAAATCATAATCCATGTATATGATTTTGAATCTGATATAATATTAGATATATTAATTTTATTAAATATTATAATTATATTAATTAATTTTAATTATAATATTATAATAATTAATATAATTATAATATTTAATTTTAAATTATTATAATATCATAATTAAAATTAATATGTATGATAATATTAATTAGATTGACAAATGAATTCTTGATTGATCCGTACGTGCGTATAGTTGTTAGTCGACTTAAATGACATGGTTGTTATGGGTCTATATACGGCAAAATATTTTATTCAAATTATAAAATTAAAAATAATATGAATATATATTTTAAATACACATTTTGAATAATATATATTTTAAACTTTTATTAATGAAAGCTGGCGTGTATTTTATAAAAAAGTAAAATTTTAGTTACACCTGTCACGCGCACTACATCATATTGGCCGCCTGCCTGTCTCCCTCTCACTAGATTTCCTTTATCTGGTTAAAAAAAAAAAAAAGATTTCCTTTATCACTTTACTCTCTCGGCAAGTTTTGCTTTTTTTTTAAACGATCAACGCAACGGAAGAACAGGGTCGAGAATCTTGGAAATGGCGACTACTGTAGAGCACGACACCAAAGAAAGAGAAGAGGAAGAGAAAGCAACCGTACCTGATGAAGACACCGGTGCTCACGTGACTCCTATTGTCAAGCTTGAAGAAGTCGCGGTATCCACTGGCGAGGAAGATGAAGATCCTATTCTCGATCTGTAACCTCTGTCTCTGTTTTTCTCTCATTATTGAAATTCTATTTCGACTGTTGAAGTGATTCATAGGAGTCGTGTTTTTTTTTTTTGAAATTTAAAAAATAAAAGGAAAGCGAAGCTGTACCGTTTTGATAAGGAAGGGAATCAGTGGAAAGAAAGAGGAGTAGGAAATGTGAAGCTGCTGAAGCATAAAGAGTCGGGGAAAGTTCGTCTTGTTATGCGCCAATCTAAGACTCTTAAGATCTGCGCTAATCATCTAGGTTCTGCCTATTTTGAATTCTTTTCCTGTGTGTTTTTTATATATTAAGGTTTAATATTCAAATCTTGAAGCTACATTTTGTTTTCCTTTTACAGTACTGCCTTTGATGAATGTACAAGAGCATCATGGAAACGATAAATCATGTGTTTGGCATGCTGCTGATTATGCTGATGGAGAATTGAAGGATGAGCTCTTCTGCATCAGATTTGCTTCTATCGACAGTATGACATGACATTCCTTCATTTTGGCTTGGTTGTTGAAAACATGAATTTCTGCTTATCATATTTCTTGTCAATTTTTGTATCCATATACGAGGAAATATCATGAAACCATAATTTTTGTTATTTATCCATGACAAATGATTATATTCTAAAACTGGCTGTTCTCCATAAATTTTCACCATTGCTTGTTTTTTTTTTTGTATGAGATGTACCATTAGTGTCCATTCTTAACAAGCAATGGTACATGTATCATATCAGGAAAAACTAATATCCCTATCTTGAATTCGGCTCACTTTTTTTTCTATTACCCGAGATTTGTGGCTAAACCCAATTGTTTATCGTCTCCTAACTTGCTAATTTTTAGCTGCATAATCTGTTTCTATCTCACGTCTGCTTGCATTCCCTAATGAACACATGTTTCTCATTGATTTCAACATATCAAATATGATTGTAGAGATTCTATCATGAATGATGTTTTCTTATCTATTAGATTGCAAAACCTTCATGGAGACGGTTCAAGAGGTAGCTGAAACTCAGGGAAAGAAAGAAGAAACAAAAGAGGCCGAAGATGCTGCGGGACTACTTGATAAGTTGAGTGTTGGGGATAGTAAAAACCAGGAAAAGGAGGAGGAGGAGAAAGAGGTACCTGTTGAATCAAACGAAGGCGAAGACGAGAAAACAGAAACAGAGGCTGAAAAAGGGGACCAATTTGCATCATCAACATAAACTTCAAAAGATTTTGATGGTTCTGATACTGGTTATTGCTCTCAGCATAGTCTTTTAGTTTGAGTGTTGTCATTTTTTCCACAGGTTTTGGGTTGTGCACAGTTTATCGATTACTTTTGAGCAGCTGCTATCAGTTTGGATCCTTTATTGGTAAAGCTGAGTTGAACATAGAATGGAAGAGTGCTTATGGAACTTTTTATGAATCCTTTTCCTTAGAATTGCATCCATATTCGCAACTTTTTCACAGGGTTACAATTGTATATGAGTTGTTATTTGCTGTGGGTTCAGGTAGGGTATCGATGGTTCTCACAAAGGGTGGCAATTCGCATAGGAGATATGATGAATTGAATTCGGATCCTATCTCATGATGATTCATACTAGAAAATATTAATCATTCAATTTACATTGAATAATTGAATGGTTAGGATTTAAATTTGTCTCAAGAGAGAGTTGCATCATAATTAAATAATAATCATTCATTATCAAAACCTTATTCAAATATTAATTTGAATAAATATCGTTTATATTATAATCTTAAGAGTTTACTTCTCATGACATTTTGCAAATTTTGTATAAAAAATGATATTTTCTGCTAATATTTTTTTTTAATGTTAATGCTATTTATTAAATTTTTGATTATAAAATGCCATCAATTATATTGGATTTTAATAAATAGCATTAACATGAAGTAAAAATGGTGTTATACAGGTTTTTGTTATTTTCTTATTAGGTGTTGTTTTCTAGATGCTTTTTTCTTTGTTATTTACTTATTTTGTTAATTTAAACACATGGCCTTAGTCTGTCCGGGAAATAGAAAATATCTCCCTCGGCTATGTTCTGGACCCGTCAGCAGATAGCGACTAGGGAGGAATACTCCAGTTTCTGTGACAAATTTACTTTTTTATGATCACATTTATCATAAAATTAAGATTAAATACATCGCAATGATATATAATTATACTTTCTAAAATTTAAATATCTTATTTTTATAAAATTTAAACATATTTTATTTTTAATATTTTAATATTTAATATTTATATAATTGATTTTTATTGAACTTATATTATCTAATATATATTGAATGAAAATCAATTGTTAATTTTATGCATTACCATTTTTGACGCGTTAATCCTTTGGTAGAAGGACGAACCAGAAATATCTAAAGGTGGCTTTTGAAAATTATATCTTGCTTTTGATTGTTATATTTTGTTGTTAAATTCATTCATTTCCTCGTATTCATTGCGTATCCTTGTCGGCTTCTCTTCTTCTTTCTCTGCCTGAAATGGACACGAATATTGGATCCATTGCCAGCTTACCCACGGTGACAGACTTGCACACGTCAGCAAACGACACCGTTGCTCCGTCCACGTTGATATGCTCCTCTGACTCAACTCTCGGTGGTCACTTAGCCCGTCGTCTTGTTCAAATAGGTGTCACTGATGTTTTCTCAGTTCCTGGTGACTTTAACCTTGCTCTTCTTGATCATGTGATTGCTGAGCCTAAACTTAACCTTGTTGGGTGTTGTAATGAGCTTAATGCTGGATATGCTGCTGATGGGTATGCAAGATCACGTGGAGTTGGTGCTTGTGTTGTTACTTTCACCGTTGGTGGTCTTAGCGTACTAAATGCCATTGCTGGTGCCTACAGTGAGAACTTGCCTGTCATTTGTATTGTCGGAGGACCTAACTCCAATGATTATGGGACTAACAGGATTTTGCATCATACTATTGGGTTGCCTGATTTTAGTCAGGAGTTGAGGTGCTTCCAGCCTGTTACTTGCTTCCAGGTATATAGTATTCAACAGGGTAATTTGTGTTCTTCTTGTTATCTATTTACATATGACTATCTTACAACGGAATAAAGCTTGTTGAATGGGGTTTCTTTTGTTTGGTTACCTTATATTTGTATTGATGCTTGTTTCTGAAAAAGATCGTTTTCCTTTTTGCGGTTTTTTTTTTTGATGATTTATTTGCTGCTAGGCTGTGGTGTTTAACTTGGAAGATGCACATGAGCTGATTGACAGAGCAATATCTACTGCTTTGATAGAAAGCAAGCCTGTTTACATCAGTATTAGCTGTAACTTGCCTGGAATTCGTCATCCTACTTTTGCCTATGAACCCGTTCCATTTTCACTCGCTCCCAGGCAAGTAGTTTTTGCTGGTTGAATTTTGCCAAGGGTTTAATAAATTATATTGATTATAGAGAATTAAATGGTTCTTTTCCTTTTTTTTTTTTTTTTTTTTTTTTTTGCAATGGGAAATGTTAAATTTTATATGCAGATTGAGTAATAAAATGGGTTTGGAGGCTGCAGCTGAAGCAGCGGCAGAGTTTCTGAACGAAGCAGTGAAACCAGTTTTGGTGGGTGGGCCTAAAATGAGAGTTGCGAAGGCGTGCGGGGCTTTTGTTGAGTTAGCTGATGCTTGTGGTTATGCCACTGCTGTAATGCCATCAGCTAAAGGGCTAGTGCCTGAAGACCACCCGCACTTCATTGGCACCTACTGGGGTGCAGTAAGCACTGCCTTCTGTGCTGAAATTGTAGAATCTGCAGATGCTTACTTGTTTGCAGGACCAATTTTCAACGACTACAGCTCTGTTGGATACTCTCTCCTTCTCAAAAAAGAGAAGATGATCATCGTACAGCCTGATCGTGTCATAATCGGAAATGGACCAGCATTTGGTTGTGTTAATATGAAGGACTTCCTTCAAGCACTTGCAAAGAGGATGAAGCTCAATCCTACTTCTCATGAGAACTACCATAGGATTTTTGTTCCTTCTGGACACCCTTTAAGAACTGATCCCAAAGAACCCTTAAGGGTTAATGTTCTGTTCCAACATATACAGAACATGCTCTCCAGTGAAACTGCGGTGATTGCTGAGACAGGGGACTCATGGTTCAACTGCCAGAAGCTGAAACTGCCACGGGGATGCCTGTGAGTAATTGCGTTATCTTACACTTGACATTTAGCTATATCCAATGCATTTTTGGTTCAGAGATTTGATTAACAAAATGTTAAACTGTATTTGCAGGTACGAGTTCCAAATGCAGTACGGATCAATCGGTTGGTCAGTGGGGGCAACTCTTGGGTATGCTCAGGCTGCACCAGAGAAACGTGTCATTGCTTGTATTGGTGATGGTAGCTTCCAGGTATTTACTCCTGAATTCTATTTTGCATTCGCAGCTCAACAATTTCCTATGTTGATGTATGGTAGCTTCCAGGTATTTGTTGCAAAACGAGGGTCGTTAATCCTGAAAGATGTTAGTTTATCGCATTTTTCAGTACGTTTTCTATTGGAGTTATATTTGTCTATGCTTTGTAACAGGTGACTGCTCAAGATGTGTCAACAATGCTGCGATATGGACAGAGAACCATCATCTTCTTGATCAACAATGGTGGATACACCATTGAAGTTGAGATCCATGACGGTCCTTACAACGTGATTAAGAACTGGAACTACACTGCTTTTGTTGATGCAATCCACAATGGTGAGGGCAAATGCTGGACCGCCAAGGTGAGTTTATGAACCCAACACACTTTTCCACTAACACAACTGAAAGCACAGATCTCAAACATTCATAACCGAGTTCTGCTGGACACAGGTCCGATGTGAACAAGAGCTAATCGAAGCAATTGAGCATGCAACAGGCTCGAAGAAAGATTGCTTGTGCTTCATTGAGGTTATTGTTCACAAGGATGATACTAGCAAAGAACTCCTGGAATGGGGCTCAAGGGTCTCCGATACCAATAGCCGCCCACCAAATCCTCAGTAGAAGTCCTGGCCACAACCGGAAGCTCAACTTGTACATGTTAGATTAATGGAATCGTGTGCTTGAAGAATGAATCTATTTGAAGCGGCATATATCTTACCGGAAAATTCATTTTCCATGCATAACTAAGGATTGATTAGTTTTTTTTTCAACTTCCCACCAAGCGACTCTAGCTTCCAGGGTAGTTGATGTCCATTACTCTGTATGTTTAGTTTGTGTTTGATATTAATATCTCTTCCATCTCTGTGGTGAATGAGACTGTCCATGCAAGAGGAGACCAATGTGTGGATGGCCTCACGCTCCGGAAAGAGCCGCAAAATATCCTGCCAAGCTCCCAAATGCTTGAAATAGACAATATGTGAAGCATGGGAGATTGGTGGGTCTGCCTGAAGGTGACTTCTACTGCAATATGGAATTGATGGTACGCCAACGACTTGAGAAAATACGAGGGACCCACAGAAAAATGTTCTGTTTAGCATTTTTTATGCTTGTTTTGCATACTTGGCCTTAATTAGTATTAATTATTAAATAAATAGTAAAGCTCTTTTAAAATTGTACGAAATTAATATAAATCTAGCACTAGATGAAGTATTCTTACCATGCCACTTAGTCAAATAAATCACCTTAATTTAGCAATTAATAATGTAATTTAAATCAATTTATATATTTCATTTTATCATATATATATATATATATATATAGTCCGTAGTGAAGTAATTTAATACTTCATATTAAAATAAATTATTAATGAAAATATTAATGCACTATATTATTTATAAATGAATATAAATTGATTAACAATATAATTTATTTATTTTATATATTCGGGTGGATGAACATGGAAGTAATTTTAGATTATTAACAGTGAGAAGAATAAAATATATTTTCTATAAGTTTTATAAAAATAATTTGACAAAAAATATATAAAAAATTCTAAAAAAAAAACAGACGAAAGTACATATTCCCTGATGATTTTGTAATAATCCTAATTAACTTAATCAAAATACTCAATTAAATTATCCGGGAAGATCATACAACAATTTAGAATAATTTTGGCAGTCCAAGACGCTTCGACATGCTGCACGTGTCCATCCACGTGTTCTGTCCATGCGCCTTCTTTAGATCACTCGAACCTTCTTCCCACACGTGTCAGTTCATATTTATCAGCATGCAAAGCCGACTATCATTTACATTATTTAAAGCTTTATACATGAAACCTGAAATCACACCTTAATCTAGCAAGTTCCATAGCACAAGTTGGTCGGTGGTGCGGCAATGGCGGACGAGTTCAGGTTAGTTTCTCCTGCAATCGATAACGAAGGAAGGCTACCAAGAAAGTATACAGAAGAAGGACAAGGTGCGCGCAGGAATTTATCTCCACCATTGGAATGGTACAACGTTCCAGAAGGAACCAAGAGCCTGGCTCTGGTGGTTGAGGACGTTGATGCACCGGACCCTGATGGTCCGATAGTTCCATGGACGGTTTGGGTTGTGGTTAACATACCACCCAGTGTTAACAGGCTTCCAGAAGGGTTTTCAGGTAAAGAAGACGAGGTTGGTGGTGAATATGCAGGGATCAAAGAAGGAAATAATGACTTGAAGGTTCCTGGTTGGCGTGGTCCTAAACTTCCTACCCACGGTCATCGGTTTAAGTTCAAGCTCTTTGCTTTGGATGATCAAATCAATCTCGGAAATAGGGTAAGTAAGTCGTTTATGCTTCATTAAAACGTCTATCGATGAATCTCGTAAAAAATTGCTTTATTGGTTCAAGGGTACGTAAGGATCTGAATATAATGCAGGTAACGAAAGAGAGGGTGTTGGAGGCAATTCAAGGGCATGTGGTGGGAGAAGCAGTCCTCGTAGCCAAGTTCTGATTATGTATCATGTTACTCCAATCGCTTTACATTAAATGTGTCTGTGTTTATTTATTTCCTTGTATAAGTTGCATTAATTTTTCATCTCTTTTATACATCCAAATTATATTGCACGACGGCGTAGTGATTGTTCAGAGGAACTTCATCCTTCATAAACGAACAATCCTCCTCTTTCTTTTACTAAGAGAGGATTAAGAAACATGTCATCAGTTGATTCACTCGAGGATTAATCAGTTAATTCACTCAAGTTTTTGAAATTCTTTAAGAATCTCCAAGGGGGTATTTTTCTGCAGAAAGGTTTGAACTTGGAAGCTAGCTTTTGATAACGGGGACAGAATTTTTTAATATAAAATGCCAGCAACCATCACAATCTTATAATCCTGGTTAATAACAAAGGTCATTCCGAGATACTTATCATGTAAGGTGTTGATCATGACATATCAGATAGAAGAATTTTCCTGGAATTTCAGAAGAGAACTCTGCAGAAGCATTAAACATACAAGGACACGTGGAACATGGATCCTTCGTTGTAATTCGAAGTCTGGCATCAAAGTTTATCAGCAGTGGATTCTGTTTAACCAAAACCTACTGATCACGCATACCGTAATCAAAGTTGCAAACCTCGTTTACTAACAACATATTCAACATAAGTGGGTATAGATTGATAATGGGTATTAATCTTTTCGTTAAAGGGGATTGAAGTTCCCTTAGCAATAAACTTGAAAAATGGAAAGCTTGGAGGAAAAGCAATTAGAAGAAAGCTTCAGGTTTTTCATAATTAAATATAAAAACGGATTAAGTAGGAGAATTTTTTCCAATAAATATTAATTTAACTTCTTAATTAATTTTTTATTATATTAATTATAATTTAATATGTTATTGAACCTTAATTTATATTTGTAATTCTAATCATCATCTACATTATAGTAATTTATTATTATCATCATCATCATTCTTATAAATATCACTCTATTAATTCCTTTTTTTTAAAATTAAAAAAAACAAATAATATGATAAAGCTAATTATTCTACAAAAGTGAATCGATTAATATTATTATTATTGAATCTCATAATCTATAAAAAATAATAAATTTTATTTCATATAAGATATTTAAAAAAAAATGATGATTCTTATAATAAACTTATAATAATGATTAATAAGAAATATATTTTAGATTGTATGTTTACAAATATTATCTAAAAATGTATTATTTGGCAATGTTTCAAAAATTGGGCATATTCCTATGTAAAGAATTATTGAATAAAACATGTTTGAAAAATTCTAGAAATAAAAGTTGAAAATAATATTGATGTAATTCAGTAGTTGAATGATAATTAATAACAAATTTAAATAAATTCTCAATTATGAATAAATTTGATAAATATTGGATTTATGTTGAAAGATATTTAATTAGACATCCTAATCCCACCCCACTGCTATAAGGAAACCGGCATTTCTACGAGTGTTGCAGAGCTGGTGTCTTCGAGTAGGAAAGCTGAGTGTGGTTCCTTGCTTTAATATATTATTTCAAGGAGTGATTTAATCTCAACCCAATTGCAAGATGAAGAAATCAGCGCATGTTACCTTAATGGAGTCGATCGCTAGACACAATAATCTGCTAGAATTGTTTCGTGTGGCATGGCATGGTGCCATAGGAGCTGCCTTTCATCGCAAACCAGACGAGGACCGATGCCTCGATGCCTTGCGTCGCTTGAAGTCATTTCCTGTTTCAAAACATGTTCTGGATTCCACTAATGTCGCCATTAGCATCTATAATCTCAAGACCCATTCCAACAGTCGAAGATTCAACTGCTTATGCATATGATGGAGTCGGAGTTGTTGATCAAATGGGGCGTTCCTGCCGATAAAATTGCTACAAATACCGATCGTTTCTGCTTAACCTAAAAAATCCAAGAAATCCAAATTTCCGGAGAACGATTCCGAGTGGGAAAATCCAACCAAAGAAAGTGGCAGACATGAATGCATTGGAGATGGTGAGCGATGTGATGAAAAAGGATGTAGATGGCATTAAAGCCAAAGCTCTGGAAAAGTGTACTGTGCAACAAAAGCAATACGATCCATCACTTGATCAATTGCAGCAGCAAGTCTACTAACTGCAACGCCATCTTCTTCAAATTCAGGAAGCAAATATCAGATCAGGTTCTGATCAACCGTTGATGATTCATCTACATGATCTTGGAATTCGTGGAATCACCTTAGTTAGGAGTTGCATGATTTGTACATGATTTATATATGGATTCTCCACAATTTGACTATATCTTATAAGTATCATTGCCTTAAAACTTTTGTGATGCTACATAAATGAAAGCAATTAAACCATTTCTTATTTGTCTTTGCAATCAATCAATTTACTTATTTTTCCACATAAAAAAGATTTAATGAGCCCAATTGCTTGCATTCAGGCATAGCATATTGTTAGGATCGAAGAGAAAGAAAACGAAAAGAACTGATTTTCGTGGTAACACCAACCGGCAAACACCTAACACATATCACATGCACGTCATGTCCTACTGAGTTTTCTGCAGTTCATATCATTCAGCTAAGTAGTTTACGAGTATTAATTATCTAAATCAACTTCATGTTTACAGAAATGGTAAAAAGAACCGATTCATGATAGAATTTCCTTATCGATTGATGTGCTCAACTATCAGATTAATATTATGGACTAATGGTCTTAGTTATAATTATTAGATATTGAAAGATTTCTGAGCATAAAAGGAAAATAATTAGATGATCATTCGATAGAAGATTTTATTCATATCCAAAGCTAGAGAACAATTTCCCTGCAATTCCAGGAGAAAACTCCTCCCAAACAAAGATCAAATACTTCAACTGGAAGAAACTCATAAAAAGAACTTTCAACATCTAATATCGCATGTAAACTGTAGATCTTTTGTCCTAGTTCAGAGCCTGTCTTCAAGTTTATCAGCCTGTATAAGTAGATTCTGTTTAACCAAAACCTGACGATCAAACATCTTGTAATCAAAGGTGCAAGAATGCTCTTTGGGGTATCGGTGAATCCCGCAAAAGAGTTTCCCACAGCGACATGAAAATCCTGTAAGACCCACCTTCTTATTGCAGCTCTCGCATCTATTCTTCACACTCGAAGATGATGAACCTTCAGTACTTGTTCTTGCACCATTGCCGTCTTTCCTATCAATAATTTCAACAGAAAACTGATCATGGGTACTGATCTTTTCATTAAGGGTGATCGAAGCTGTTTTAGCAATAATCTCTTGTTTGAGATAATCATTGTAGCACTTGAAGCACATGTTATGGTTCTGGGCGGTGCCATAAAAGCCGCAGCCTTTGACGCATAAAGAAGAATGACTTGACTTATTCTGCGGATCCATGTTGTTGAAACTTGAACAGAGGTTAATTAATTGAGAGAAATCTTGAATGAATCCCGACGATGGTTTGCTTGCGATTAGTAATTGATTTTTGACGTCAATTATGTGATGTTGTTGTTGTTGTTGATATGAGTACATATATAGGGAAGGATCTGAGCATCTCCTTCTCCAACGGTGATTGGTATTTGAAGTCAAACTCAAATCTGGATGTATGAATAATCAGGAAAAAAAGGTGTTGTTGAAGAATCTTTTTCTTTTTCCTATCAGGATAAGGAAAACTCAAATAACCCACTTCATCTTGTTTGGAGAAAATGTAAAGTTTTAAGGTAAATAATCCATGACAGCAATGATAAACATTACTGTTTATACCAACCAAAAAGATGAGATTATGTAAAAATAGTAATCATATACTTGCATTACAACTTTCTATATATCCTGCCTTGTACATAACATAGAACTATCAGGAATCCAGAGTAAGAAGGGAAGAAAGAACTTATAAACTACAAATTAAAAACCTTACCTTTCTTACTCGAGTTACCGGAAGGTATTCTAGATGAAGATTGCTTCTTTTGTTTAGTGGTGCAGAAAGAATGCGCATTTGATGAGACTTGCCGTACGGGGCTTTTTACTCCACATATACTATGCTTCATTCGCCATGGAAACAATATCTCTAAACCACAACCTTTCTGTGCAGACTCGGAAGGACATGATGATCTGGTAACTGTTTGCGAAACATATTCCTCTGTGTAATTGTTGCAGAAATATGGGAGTTTCTTGTTTAAATTCCTGGAGGCGTATAATGCAGATGATGCGGCTAACGCTGTAGCGTCTGGAAGGAATCGCTCGATCATGAAATTGGTAGATTGGGTGTCACCCGAGTTTACGCTTTCTAAATTTAGTCTATCTAATCCATGATCGTCTTCAGCTTTCTGAACAATGTCTATTGCTTCTGTCAATGATAGCACATCTACGGCGTCCGAGAAGAGATCATCGTCATCCTCTTCATCTTTGTTATCATCCCGATCGTGAATATTGACATTACTTCTACTAGCCTTCTTCTCTGGCCGCCATCTGCAAGGTGGAAGCCTAGGACGAGGAGTGTCAGCTTCATGATTTTCATTATGTTCCGAATTCTTAGGTTTTCCAGGGGCTTGTTCCCAGCAAAATGGAATCCCGTTAGTTGTATCCTGCAGAATGATTCCTGAACTTGAACGAGGGAATCCACCAAGCCGCCTGGTCGATAAGAGAGGCAAACTGAAGTCCAGCCTTCTGGGGCAATTTAAACTTGTAGATTCTTTCCTTTCTTCCATTTATGCATATGCTCATCAGCTCCTTACCACCTCCAACAGACTGTCAATGAAGGGGCCAAAAACTCAAAAAGAGGAAGGAATACCTAGAGAAATTCAGAAGAATGAAGAAATCTGATAAAAAAAAAAAAAAAGTGGTTGGAAGATACTAGCAAAAAGCAGGGAGGAACAATAGGCATCTCGTGGAAGCTATTACAACCTGTTGCTTTTGCTTCATCAATGCTCACAGGCGAGGCAGAGAGAAAAGAGGCCTTTGCCAGAGATTGAAAACGACTCGTACGTAGTGCTTAAAATAATCATGAGGCTCAGAAATCATTACATAGAACCATATCAGGAAATTTTTGATGTTCATAAATCATTACAAACCCTTCATCCAACATTCATAAACCAAAATATTTTCTAGATATAGCTGGATTCTATATTTATTTATATTCTTGTATCATTTTCATTTGCAGAATTAGCTTAGAAAACTAGATTGACAAAACTGTTCAAGGGAATAATATCAACCGGAGAAAATTCAGTAGAGCAATAAATTATATGATATGGTTTTAGTTGGAAAGCAATTGAGTTGATTAATATATTTTTTTAACACAAAAACATAAATAAATAAGTCAATGACATTGATCGTTTTCATATATGTGATGTCATGAAAGTTTTAAGAATGATGCTGGTAAGATCTTGTCTAATCAATTTCAGAGAAACCACTAAGATCATGTACAAACAACTCCTATCAGTGGTTAAGGACGCCAAGGTTCTTCGGTTCTTGAATTCGAAGAAGATGGTAATGCGGTTAGTAGAGACTTGTTGCTGCAATTGATGGAGTGATGGGTCTTATTGCTTTTGTTGGACAGTACAGTTTTCGGGAGCTTTGGCTTTAATGCACTCTAGGTCCTTCTTCATCCCATCACTCGTTATCTCCAAAGCATTTATCTCAGCAACTCCTTTTGGATTGATTTTCCCATATTAAATCTTTCTTCTAAAATATGAATTTCTTAGATTTTCAGTTTAAACAACAACAATGATCAATATTAATAACTATTACGATGTAACATGCTTAATCATATGAATTGATTTTAATATCTTGATCAATTATCCTACATTAATTATATTGATATAATTTCTTGAAAATCATATATTCAAAAGATGTACAATTAACTAGATTTTTAAACAATAATTTATCTTCATATTTAGATACATAGTATAGGCAGGCCAGTTCTTTACTTACAGAATTTCCCATCAGCAGTAGCGCCCCACTTTGACGACAACTCTGACTCCAAGGACGATGCAACTTTTTCTGTATCATATGCATAAGCCGCTGAATCTTCTTTTAACACCATCCGCGGACCCTCCAGAATTTGTTCCATTAACTTGCTCGTCTTCCTACTCTCAACATTGATATAGCTAGGAGGCACACTAACTCCATTTCCAACTTTACTTGATGCATCGACAAGTTTCTTGGATGTGAAGGATCTTTGCAATACAAGATCGGGAACTTTCTTCTCTTATATGGTAATAACTTCAAGAGATACACACCGAATTCTGATGTTGGGATGGGTCTTGAGATTATGGATGCAAATGACGAGATTAGTGGAATGGAGAAAATCAACATCTTTAGAAACAGGAAACAAGTTCAAGCGAGACAACGCATCCAGACACCGATCTTCGCCAGGTTTGTGATGAAGGGCAGCTCCCGTGGCACCATGCCATGCCACTCTAAGCAATTCTAACAGATCCTTCTCTCTTGCTTTCAACGAAACTCGGCCTCATTTCTTCAGCTTGCGAACTTGAATTGAGAATAAATCGCTCCATAAAAAGAATATCAAAGGAAGAAGCCACACTCAGAATCCACACAGCTTTCTTGCTGGAAGACAGAAACTGTACAACACTTCTATCAACACCGCTTTCCTTATAGCAGTAGGATTAACATTGCCAATTAATGAAGAGAATTATCCCAAGTTTCGATATGCATCGTTAATCAAATCACGGTTTGCAAATTGAGCGGTTAACAGCATATTGGATCGCGCAAAGGGAAATTTCGGAAAAGATTTTGGGTTTTTACTTAAAATCTAAAAGCTTTTTAAAAATTTCAAAAATACGAAAATCTATAAAATGTTCAAATCAAGAAATTATTTTTAAAAATTATAATATTTTCTAAAAATCACCAAAAAATATATCATATGTTTATAATATGTAATATACTAAAAATATATATTAAATATTTAAAATTATAAATTTTTTAATGTTAATTCTGGAAAATATATTTTTTAAATTATTATTAATCTTAGAATACATTAGTATATGCTAAAATCAAATGAATGTATTTTCTTTCCTATATAGTTATTTCCTTATTTAGATTAAGAGGAGTTTCTTATAATTATCCGGATCCTGATAGGAAAAAGAAAAGATTCAGCAGCACCTATTTTTCCTGATAACACATGAATCCAGATTCGAGTTTCACTTGGTTGCTCATCTCCTTCCCATATTGGGTTTGATATGTATATATATAAACACCACCTAGTTAACAAATTAACAATCGCAAGCAAATCATCATCAGAATTAGTCCGAAGATTTCTCTCAATTAATTAACATCTACTTAAGTTTCAAGAAAATGGATTCTCGGAACAAGTCAAGTCATTCTTCTTTATGCGTCAAAGGCTGCGGCTTTTATGGCACCGCCCAGAACCATAACATGTGTTCTAAGTGTTACAATGACTATCTCAAACAAGAGATTATCGCTAAAACAGCTTTAATCACCACTGACGAAAAGATCAACACCCATCATCAGTTTTCTGTTGAATCTGTCGATAGTAAAAGAAGGCAGTGGTGCAACAATAACTACTGCAGGTTCATCATCATCAAGTGTGAAGAATAGATGCAAGAGTTGCAATAAGAAGATGGGTTTTACGGGGTTTTCATGTCGCTGTGGGAAACTCTTTTGTGGGATTCACCGATACCCTAAAGAGCATTCTTGCACCTTTGATTATAAGTCGTTTGATCGTCAGGTTTTGATCAAACAGAATCCGCTTATAAAGGCTGATAAACTTGACGACAGGCTCTGAATTAGGACAAAAGATCTATAGTTATATGTATGTGATCTTTTATGATTAATGCTTCTTTTATGGGTTTTTTCTTTTTTCTTTTTCTCTTCCAATTCAAGTACCCGATCCTTGTTTACGCGTAGTAATCTCTAGGAATTCCAGGAAATTTGTTCTCAAGCTAGGGTACAACCAACATATCTAGTAGTATGATGATCAATTAATTTTTACGTTCAGAAGTCTTTCAATATCTATTTGAATTATAAAAAAAAAAATCTATTTGATGCCATCATAATAAAAACCATGAGCAAGTAATGTTGATGTTGAACTAGAACACATCAATCGGATAAGAAATTAAATCATGAATCAGTTCTTTTTACCATCTCTATTAATAAAATTATTTATCGTATGATGTTCTATTAAAATATCACTAAAAAATAGTTAATAAATTAGTCTAATTTTGTCGTTATTTCTCATATTCTTTCTTTTTTGTAAATTCCAGAATATACTTTAATGAAAGTGTTCGTTTCTTATCAACCTTTCTTGATTTCTTGTTAAATTTGGGAAGAGGATGGTCTTGTGGAGAGTTTAGTGTAGGAGCAGAAAGAGTGCAATATGCAGGCAATTGCGTTGACTAATTTTTTAACTTGAAAATAATTAGAAAAAGTCGCAAGTACAAATAAGAAATGGAATAATTGCTTTCATATATATGTAACATGACAAAAGTTCATAACAATATTGCTAACAAGAACAACTCTAATTCCAGAGAACCCATATAGATCATGTACATGTTTTGCAACTATTAATGAAGGTCAAGGAATTATCCAAGCTTAGCAGCATCTGATGTTTGTTGAAGAAGATGGGTCGCATTTAGTAGACATGCTGCTGCAATATATGAAGTGATGGGTCGTATTGCTTTTGTTTCTGCAGAGCTTTGGCTTAATGCCCTCTGCATCCTTCTTCATCGCATCATTCGCCATTTCGAATGCATTCATCTCAGCTACGCTCTTCAGATTGACTTTCCCACATACAGTTTTCTCCTGAAATCTGGATTTCTAGGATTTTTCAGGTTAAACAACAAAGGTCGGTTTTCACGATGATTCCATCAGCAGGGACACCGACTTCAATAATAACTATGGACTCCAAGAAAGATGCTACTCTTTTTGCATCATATGCATAAGCAGCCGAATCTTCTTCTAAAACCATCCGCAATCCCTCCTGAGATTATGATTGCAAATGGGGAAGTTAGTGGAGATGAACATCTTTAGAAACAGGAAACGACTTCAAGCGACCCAAGGCATCGATCTTCGTTTTGGTTCCCATGAAGAACAGCTCCTACGGCACCATACCATGCCACACTAACAACTTTATCAGCTCCTTCTCTCCTTCTTTCAACGAAAGTTGCCCTGATTTCATATAATAATTTATCTTAATTATTATTTAACAACGATTATTCCTGAATTTACAATCTAGTAACACTTGGAATAGCTGATTTAGATCGAAATAAATATTATTAGGAAGTAGTTTGACCTTTGAGAAGTATAAACCTACAACTATGTGAAGTTCATGAAGTAAGACAAGGAAATGCATGTTTAGATAAATATAATATCAGAATTAAATTAATAAAAAGAATTGTATTTTTTATTATTAATAATATATCTTCGAAGGCATGATATAAATAAACAATTAAAAAAGTTAAAGGCATTTATCAGATCAATTTTTTGGGGTAATAAAGATAATGGAAGCAGATGAAAGATTCGTGGAGACAGGAATGGGTTAAGATGACCTTTCAGACATGAAAGAACACTGCGGAACAGACATTTGCCTGGCAAGTGACTTTTGTCTTTCCTCCCCATCTCACTTTCATTCTTTAAGAATCTTACAATCATACATATACCCATCAACTTGAACCTTTCTTTCTTTTATTTCCTCCTCCATAGTGTTTTACACCATCATCTTCTTCTTCAAAGCCCCCCATTCGTTTCATGAAAATGTGAATATTTCATAAACTTTTTCACCCAATTGAATCCCTTCATTTTAAAAGAATACGAGGGCTCGTTACACTGTTACTTTCATGATCTTCGAATCTTCAAAAAATTTATAAAAGAAAAAATATGTAACTAAATTGAGAAATCGCCAATTTGAAAAAATAACGAAACAAAAAGAACCATTGTTCCCCACTATGTACTATTGGATTCTCTCTATTTCTGGCAACTGGGCTGACCCATAGGATTTTCCTCGTATGGAAAATTAAGGTGCCATTGCAGTCCTGAAAATTCTTAGCATCAGATTCAGTGGAAAAAGCTAGAGTTTCAAATATCAATACAGGTGTGTTTTTAGGCATGACTAATGAAATAGAATTGCTTTTTTTTTTCTCCCTATAAAATACAACACATACAGAGTACAGCCATATGATATTCATTTTAATCGAAGTCATTGTATGGTTTCATTGATTTCTTATATTACAAGGAAATTTATTAATGAAATATAAATAAGATACATATATATATATATATATATATAAACATGAATGGACAAGCAGCCATCAGTTGAATAATAATGGCGTAGACACGGTGTATATGCTCGACAAACTTTGATGGCAGAAGCCTGTGCTGATGACGAAATCATCTTTTTTTTTTAAAGAAAAAATAATGGATATTAATATTTTTAAATCATGGGGTATTTATATTTAATGAATTAGAAATGAGTTTATTTTAAAAGTAGAAAAATTACAAACAAAAGGATGAGTGGAAAATGGGAAAAAAATTCCAATGGATATTTTGTCAGTCATTGAAGATTGAGATATTTATAGGTTGAATTAATGAAATTTATGGCATGAATTAAATTAGTGTCGGAGTGGAATTCTCCGATAAAATCTTTAAAATGGAGTCAAAATTAAAATGGGGAAAAATCAAAGACGGGGATGTCTGAAACCATTCCGCAAGAAAATGCTCTTTGAAAGTCTGTTAAAAAGCATTCTAAAGCGTTATCCTTCGCCTTACGCTTCTTTTGCAAGTTGCTCCGCCTGCTTTTACCATTTTCTCCTTCTTCTTCCTCTCATTCTACAACATTTGCCCGCCACCTTCTCACCAAAATCCCAACTATATCGAAATTACTATGATGCCCATCAGCATTAAAAACCATTTATCCTTTGGACCGTCACCAATTGATGGGTAAGATGGTCATTCATGGGACCAGCTATTTTTATAAAAAAAAAAATTTTGATTCGTTTACCTCTCATGAATTTTCATTTCACTCATTAAACGTTCTTTTCTTGTCAAGAAAATTCCAACTCACCCACCTCCTTCCTCCCTTCCTTCCTTCCCTTCTTCTCTCTCTGTATCAGATTAATCCTCTTCTTCCACTTGAATCACCCTTTCACCTCCTCCCCTCTCGCCGGAAATTCCCTACCCTAACCCTGTATCTGTTTCGCTTTCCCTCATTTTATATACATGCACTGATATCCAACCACATACTTACCCCCTAAACTCCATTAATATGCCTTCTCAATCCTCGCTTCTTCTCCATCGAACCGGTGCTGGCTCGACCATCTCCTCCTCCCCTTCCGCTTGCCAGAACCGCTGGCCCTCTCTACCTTCTGCCACCCAAGTTCCTGACGCCGTCTCAAGGTATCATACTCATGTTATACGTCCTAACCAGTGCTCCTCCGCCGTAGTACAGCAGATCGCTGCGCCTGTCTCTACCGTCTGGTCTGTTGTCAAACGATTCGATAAGCCTCAAGCCTACAAACACTTCGTGAAAAGCTGTCATGTCATCAACGGAGACGGAAACGTAGGCTCTCTAAGGGAAGTCCACGTCATCTCTGGACTCCCTGCGGCCAACAGTACCGAACGACTTGAGATCCTTGACGATGAGAAACATGTGATGAGCTTTAGCGTGATAGGCGGGGACCACCGCCTCGCTAATTATAAGTCTGTCACAACCCTCCATCCGTCTCCGGATGGAAACGGCACTGTAGTGGTGGAGTCTTACGTCGTGGATGTTCCCACCGGTAACACGAAGGAGGACACGTGTGTGTTTGTGGATACGATAGTTCGGTGTAACCTGCAGTCACTTGCTCAGATCGCGGAAAGCTTGCCAGAGGAAACAAATCATCATCATCTTCTTCTTCGTGAGTGATTTTATATACTACAGTTGACATATCACCTTATTATATGCAAATATTATCATCATTATAATGATGAAAAATGAACCGTTGGTGATACCACGACGTCGTTTTTGTGAGCTTGCCGTTGGGAATGAACCTGCAGCTATCATCATCTCTTCTTCTTCTTCTTCTTCTTCTTCATCATCTTCTCCTGCTGTAATATTATAATTATTACGGATGCTTTCATTATGATATGGTTAATCTTTCTTTGGTTTTTTTAATGGCAATGATAAACATAAATAAATATCTGAAATATTTAGGAAGAATTTCACTGGTCTTGAGTCGTCATTTGATGGGTGATTAGTTAATGCATTGTGTGATCTTGATTAGCAATAATTCGCTTATTATAATCAGGAGGATTACAAAATGGGGTTAGTGGGAAACTGCGCAATTTAATCCTAGTAATCGGTTTAATTGCGCATTATTTGTCGGGCATTAGGGCACTAATCAATTATAATTATAAAAAAATTAACTCGCATGCTCATATAATCACCAACCAAACCCACCATCTAATCAAATTCAGCCTTAGCCTTTGCAGTGATTGGCCTTCTTCATCTTCTAACCAGTTTTCTTTTGCTCAATCCTCCATGATTATAATGTACGTTGGCGGCTTCCAGATTAAGAAATAACATGCTCGAGAGTTGAATTTCCTCTTCTCTTAATTGAATCATTCAGCTCATGGAATTTTAAACATTCCTTTCATCATCATTTAGCTTATGAATAAGCAATCCAATAAATTAGGGTTTCGATTATGAATTCAAACAAAGCTATAGTGTTGGTTCTGATTTATAGATTTACAAGAGTTTTTTTAACAGATTACTTAAAGTATAATTATATAAATACGTAGAATTTAATACACCATAAAATACTAAACAGTGTTATTACTTAATGAATCGATGTTTATTGATTTTAAAGGATAATTTGATTTTTCAATTATCAAAAAAAATAAGAAAAAAAAGAATATAAAAATTGAATACTACTTAGAAATTTCCAAGTTGAATAAAATTGAATAACAAGGAGGGAGGAGGGGGGGCCGGAATGGGTGCATCTTATTGCAACTTGAACGTGAAGAGAATCAAAAGGTGCCGCGGATGGCAAAGCCACTTGAACTTGACTTTGATAACTCAACTAGCTGTTAAAAAGATACATGCAACTTGCTCGTTTGTTTTCATTTTAATATTATGCAACTTGCTTCTTCCTTGTCAGTCTTTTCCCTTTTTCTATTTTTATTGTAAAACTCCAAACCCATTACATTCATGTTTTAAAATATGTTTAATTAGTTTTGAAGGCCCTCCTTTACATCTTATTCTCATATATCTCTGATTTATCAACTTCAAATGATATATATATATATATATATATAGGAAAAATGAAAATATTGGTGTAATAATACTAATAATGGAAGATGATTAATGATGGAAGAAAAGGGAGGATAATAATGAAATAGAAAAATGATGAATGAAGGCAAGTTGGGGGGTGCAAGTGGGAAGAAGAGGGAGGGAGGGGGAGCTGCTTTAAATGTTCTCGTGTACCATTGTCGACTTTTGATTTTTTGTTGTTGTTGTTTGGTATTTCCTTTTCTTTGAAAGCTTTCATGCCACTACTTCCCCCTCCCCCCTATTTAATTATTCTTTTTATTTCTATTTTTATTCTTACAACATGTTCTTCCATTCTCATACTCCAACCTCCATTCCCCACTTCCCTATTCAATCATATCTGTATTTGTTTGTAGAGATAAAACATAATCAGAAATCGACTCCACCATCAACAAATAAAATTAAAATATATTATAAGAAGATAAAATTTGTATCAATGAAAGGCATTCATACAAATATATATATATATATGTATGTATATATGGGCAGTTCATTTGTATGATTGGTTTTGATAAAATCATAGGAATTTTGGTGGGTTTTAAAAGTATTGTTTAGAAAGTAAATGACTTAAAATTATAGTAAAAAGGGTTATAATTCATGGAATTAGTTTTAAAAGGATAAATTGGTTTTGAGGAGAAAATAAATGAGTGATGAGACAATGAATTATGAGGAAGTTAGGTGACGAGGGTTCATGTGTTGGGAACAAATTGAATAGGGGTCCAATAGGAACGCCTTCTCTAACCTCAGAATAATGATGCACTCACCAACTGGATCATTCAGCAAACGCATTTTTCTTTTTCTTTTTATTTTTATTTTTTTACTTCAAATGATAAATGGACTTGTTTATTTCTTTATTTATTTATATCTATCCCATTAATTCACAAAAAATTAAACCACATAACTTGGTGAAAATAATCAAATAAATCCTAATATGTATTAATATTTATATTCAGTTACAAGAGGTTTAAGAAAGTAGCAAATAATATATTTATAGAATTATTATATTTTCCAAAAAAAAAAAAGAAGATGATTGTCATCATATAATAATAGTTATAATAAATTTAAAATTGCTTAATAATTACTCAAATCATGAATTTGAAAGATGATTAAAACTGAAATTCCCTGTCTTTGAATTCATAACATAAATTAATCTATTTACATGTAATATTCGATTTCTGCTGTATTATATTTTAAGATCGATTTTAAGCACGTGACTATTTGAGGATTTTCTTTCTTTGAAAGGCCTCAGAACAAGGACAACGTTCATAAGTTGAGATGGCCGAGTTGGTCTAAGGCGCCAGATTAAGGTTCTGGTCCGAAAGGGCGTGGGTTCAAATCCCACTCTCAACAGAAGTTACCTTTTTGACCATGCTCATGGTCTTTTTTGTGCTTCGAATAAAGGATTGGCAGTTCCGCTGAATGTAGGGCTTAATACGAAGTTTTAGGTCGCATCTTCATGTCCATGTCATCATCTGCCCTTTAAATGGAACCCCATCGCTGAAATGTATACTTATCAGCTAAGTTTCTTCACCTGGCCCATTTGGTACTGCTAGTAACGAACAGTTAACAGCACTGTATTATCATGGCTACATGCAATCTTCTCCATTGTCCATGGAGATGGCTGATGAGTTTGAATGCCAAAATTTTTCTGAGAAAGCCCTTCTGCGTAATCTAACTAACCATCAGAAAGAAGTACTATTCCGTACAAGTTGTTGTTGTTGTAACGATAATGATAATCCCTTGGTTGTCATGTTAGAAAAAGATAACAAACCCTGGTGAGAAACATGGAGTAGATACACTGCAGCCGCATAGCTAGAGGCATCTCCCTAAACAACTAGAACTGAAATTTTAAGACAAGTGGTGGGGAACAGCACCAGAGATTGTTACAAGAAAAGAAAAGTTAATTAGCTATTTCTCATGTAAAAGTAATTTCTGTTAATATAGGATATGTCAATCATATTTTTCAGGTGAAGCACCGACATCTTCGTTTGTTGAAAACTTCCGAGATATTATCACCTATGCAGTGATAATATAGATTCAGAAATCAAGATGTTCCATCCCTGAGAGCAAATATTACAAAATTCACCAGGAATGATGTCAGAAATCTGATTACAGCTAGTATCGTTCCATTCTCAGTTATTATGTACCAGACTTCCAAATTACATGCTCGTTCAATTCATGGATAAACAAAGCAAGCTCAACGAAATATTTGCAGAAACGGGATTCTCCTCTAAAAAGTGGTCAAGACCTGAACTTAGATTTGTTCCCTGTTTCACTGAGAATCTGCCATCTAAAACTTAACTGTGTTGCTAGGCAATAATAAGGAAGATAAGGAGCAGAAGATCAAACCACGTTTATGCAACCTTGATATTCAGAAAACCAAAATAACAGCATAAAAAAAATCCGTCATGCAAGCTATTCTTTTCAAGAGCTTCAAGCTGATCCATTACACTGACTCTACTACATGCCAAAGAAGCTATGGATGACAATAACATGTTTATTTAAATATTTGATGTCCGCCAACCCTCCAGAACAAATTTTTCCATGCTCTCGCCACCATTCCATCTGCGTGAACACCTTTTAAAATTCAAGGGATTCATTCCAATAATAGATCACAAAGATTTGTACCTTATTTGAGTAAGAATCACAAGCCTCATCCCTCGCATAAGGCATGTTGATCTGGTAAAAGCAAGGAGAGATGGATACGCATGAAGGAAAACTTGTCCTTTTCCATAACCCATATACCTATCTAAATCTTTTTCCCTTTTCATTGATCAATATGCTTTAGATAGCTTACAGCAATAACTATGAAATTAAGTCTTGCCTTTAGGCTGTAGTCAAGGGAGAAAAATAACAACACTAGGCATTTACTCATCAGATAGTCCACAACCAAATATCCCCAATTTTACAACATGGGCATAACCAGATAATAGATAAGATACTACGGGCAAGAAATAAATGGATCATAAATGATCATCATCAACAGATCTGATCAAAGCTTCTTCAACCAACAAGAATTACAAAAACAATTTAGAGATCAATTTATTGTAATGGTATGTAAACATGAAAAAGAATAGAATTTGTATGAACAGAACATTCGCTTATAGTAGATTCATCAACAGAATGTAAGATCCCAAGAAAAGAAGGTAAGGAGATCGTAGATCCATACAAAATTATCGAAGTATTAGTAACCCTAATTATAAAAGAACAAAAAATTGTCCAAAATTACGAAAGCTTTAGTTAATATCATCATATGACCAAAACCACCACCTTCTCGACCAGATCTTTAAACGCGTGCGGAGACCACAGGAGCGGCGGCGGCGGCGGCGTTAGAGGCGGCCCCACCAAGGAAAGAGAGGAAACCAGTAGCAGCATTAGGTTGCTCCGGTTCATCCAAGAAAAGATCTTCAGGATCCCTAAAAGCACCGTGAGCAAAAACAATACCTAATCCAACCAAAAGGGCGGAAATGAGAACAGATCCAACGCTAGTGAGGAAAACAACAACAACTGTGAAGACAATGAGAAGTCCTAGAGTTTCGCGGTCGCTAAAAGTACGGCCAAAGAGAACGACAGGTTGATCAGAGGGACGGAAGAGATAGAGGAAAAGCCAAGACGAAAGGAGGCCAAGAAGGAGCAAGAGAGATAAAGGATGGGAAAGAAGCGAGAAGGCTAAGATTGAAGCGATTACAGAGAGGTAATTGACGCGGAAATAGGAGTAGTTTTTGCGTACACGGAGTGCAGCTTCAGAGAAAGATTCAGGCTTGGAGAAGGCAGAGCGATCAGCAAGCTCAGACCAAGGGCGGCGTTGGGAAAGGCCGTTGCGGATGGAATCGTTGATGTTGTTAATGAAAGAACGGAAAGCGGGTGTGGCGATTGGAGGTTGGGAGCCAGTTTGGGCTGCCGTCGTGGTGGTTGGTTGGGAGTTGGAGATAGGAAGGATTGCCGGAGACGTAGCCGACGACATTTTGATTTGATTTCGGAGAGGTATTCGATTGAGATTTTCGCCCTTTTCGGTTTTTTTTTTTTTGGTTTTTTGTTAATAACTTTCTACGCAGAGGAGGAGAGAGAGGGAGTAGAGAGAGATTTATATGTATAACGGTGATCCCTTCTTGCTTAAGATTTGGACGCCAAAGCCGATTCCCGGTAAATTTGACTTCACGCGCTTTCTAATGGAAGTTAACACGTCATCTGCTGCTAAAGTCTTTTTTTGTTTCCAAATTTATGGGCCTCCCGTTTTACCTTAACAAGCCCAATCTAGCTTTCTTCAACATTTTTCCCAAAAAAAAAAGAGGATAATTTTAAAACTAGCGGGCAGTAAAGTCTTTTTTTTTTTAACCTTACAACTTCTTTTTTTTTTTAAATACCAAGTTTTTTAAAATTATCATATAAATTTAAAATAGAAAAATATATATTCAAAACCTCATGAGATTTTATCTACTAAATACATTCATATTCAAATATAACTACTAAAATAAATATAATTTAAATTATATATTCATAAAAAAATATATGAAAATTTTAAAAAATCTGATTTCAAAAAATAAAAATACAGGTATTTACAATATATTTTACGAAATGTAAGGTTTACTACAAATATATAATTGATATATAAGAAGTATACAATAGATATATAAGAAATATATAAAAATTATACAATAGGTATACAAAAAGTTTATAAAATTATATTTTTTACGAGTTCAAAAAATCAGAGATACATGTATTTACAATATATCTTATGAAACATAAATTTTAATATATAAGGTTTACTATACAATAGGTATACAAAATTATATTTTTTACAAGTTCAAAAAATTAAAGATACATATATTTACAGTATATTTTACAAAACATAAATTTTGATATATAAGATTTAATACATGTATACAATTGATATACAAAAAATATATAATATGTATACAAGAAGTATATAATATGTACACAAAAGGTTTATAAAATTATATTTTTTATAAATTCAAAAAACTAAAGATATAAATATTTATAATATATTTTACAAAACATAAATTACGATACCTAAAGTTTATTATAAGGTATATTATAGGTATACAATCAATGTTCAATGACATGCAATCAAAAAATTTATTTCAGCAATCAAACCTTATCAGGGTATATATCGTATTATGTATGAAAATGCAATCTACAACTGAGAACAACCATCTTAAAACTACCCATGAATTATAAATTAATATGACTACAATCACCTGAAATCAGAAAGTTGTCCCATTTAAGCAAATTTATCATATTAAGTTTCCATAAGTCATGCATGGTGCAACTCAACAACAATTTGCTGCATTCAAGCTATCTCCACTAAAGAGATTCATATCATCTAAATTACGCAATGTCACAACCTGAAAATTCAAAGGAAAATTCAAGACCATATTTTGGTAAGTGCTGAGAAGTTTTAGAAATCCAGAAGCAGCTGTGGGAGAATTCTTTCCAGATGAGTCGCTTCAATCTTACTCATTCCTTCTGCTTCAGCAATGGTAGCAGCACGCTGTATGACCTCTACATGTATGAACAAGTGCTTCATCAGAATGCTTTACACTAGAGAAACAAAAGAACCGGGGTGTGTATGGCCTGACCTGAAACAAAAACTCTGAGAAGCTCGCAACTCAACTTGAGTGCATTAGAATTAGCTGTACCATGAAAGATGAACATTAATTGAATCCAACCTTGTAGCAATTCTCGATTATGATTCACTTTGCAGCATGAAAATGAGTTTCAGGGTAACAATACTTGACTTTGAATAAAAAGAAAGAAAAGCATGAAGATGAAAGAAAAATTACCAGAAGTTGAACGAGTCTTCTTAGATGTTCCAGCTCTTACCTGCGATCGAATTCAGCTAGATTCATTTACAACTTATTCTCGAATTAACCAAATATTGACGATATGAATTCTCCTTTTCCGTCATTACTAGGATATTTTCCAGGAAACATAAAGAAACAGTAAAATAGCTCATAAATATACCAAAAAATTCAGAATTTGCAACAATATAGAAATGATTGAAAGTGAGAGAATCTGTAGGGGAAATTTCAGACAAGAAAAGGAAGGACGAAGACGATGACCTCATAGTCCATGGCATCGGTTCCTTCATTTTTCTTTCGATCTGTGATGTAATTGAAGTATTACTGAAAGGAAAAACGAACGAAAAAATTACGGAAAACATTGAAGAAGGAACTACAAACCCTTGGCTCTTCTCGTCCAAACCAGGTTGAAAATGGCGTGAATTAACTCCTAAAAAATTCAAATCAAAGGTAAATCAAATGAAGAGAGACTGGAGTCGGAAAGAAAATGAGACGAAAGAAAATAAAAAAGATAAATAAAAAGAGATATTATAAATTGAAGAAAAAATTATAGTACGAGAAATTGAAGAAAAGTGGGTATTTTCAAAAAATAATTTTAAATATTTTAGTTTTAGTTAAAACCAGGTAGATTTGAAAAAAAA